>CM070007.1:39605793-39718293 GCA_036247105.1 Cirrhinus mrigala | reverse complement strand
TGCAAGAAAAATAAACGTATTTAAAGGGAAAACAAGATTATTTTTTTGACTCCACTGGTAGATATTTTTTTCTTGTTTTAAGCATTAATTTTAATAGATTTTTCAATAAACAAGACAAGCCATTTTGCAATTTTGCATTTCAAGTAAGTATCTTGATTAAAATGTTCAGATATTTGTACTGGAAAACAAGAAAAAAGCTTTTTTGTGTGTGTATGTGTAAAAACAACCCTTAAAAATTAAACCCAGGAAAAGTGTTAAATACAGTACAAACACACATTTAAAAAAAAAAAATCACTATTAATAAGAGCTGGGCATGCCGTTCAATGTATTAATTACAGCGTATGTGTGACGTGTTTAAAAGCACTAAGCTGTTCAATGATTTTGTCTGTGAACAAGCCTAAACTCTGAACGCCAGCAGCGTTCATTATGCAAAGTTTCCTGGGTTAATGATATTATCATTATCTTTAGTTCATGAGCACTGACTGAACATGTTGAAAATTAGAGTAATCGCTGCAGATTTGTGTAAGAGCCCACAGTGTGTGAGATGTGAAACAAATTCGATACTACTAGTCAAAAGTTTGGAATAATTTGGATTTTTAAATATTTTTGTGTTGAAAGAAGGCCCCTATGCTTACCAAAGCTGCATGTATTTGATTGAAAATATGGTTAAAAAAAAAAAAAAAAAAAAAAAAGAGAAATATTATTACAATTTTAAATAACTGTTTTCAAGTGTAATATATAGTAAAATGTAATTTATTCATGTGATCAAATTTGAATTTTTAGCATCATTATTCAGTCTTCAGTATCACATGATCCTTTAGAAATCATTCTAATATGCTGATTTGCTGCTTAAGAAACATTATTTATGATTATTAACAGTTGAGAACTTCTTTCTAATACAAAAAATCCAAGTTATTCCAAACTTTTGACTGTAGTGTAATAAAAACAAAACTGACAAATCCATTTAAGCAGCAACTGAGAAATAATATTGGTGTCAACAAAAAATTTGGTTATCTTTTGCTCTGATGGTAATCGGTATGAAAAATATTTGAAGATTGTATACAGATCCGCAAAAAACGTCTGTTTAATGTTGTTGATTTCATGTAACACAGCTTGTTACAGCATTTCTGAGGTTTGTTGGGTTTGTCTTAATATTTCCGTTCTCACCGTGTTGTGCTGTAGATAAGCAGCGTTTCTACTGAATCCACACTCTAAAAAACACTGGGTTGTTTTTCTACCCAACCACTGAGTTGAGCCAGTTGGCTGATATGTTAGATAGATTTTTCCAGTGTTGAGTAGCTTTTGTGTTAACCAGTCATTGGGTTAGTGGCTCGGTCAACCTCACTGACAGCTGAAGCTAAACACCCCTCCCCCTCCCTCCAACCAAACCCAACTGAATTAAAATGTTACTTTTAAACAAGTTTGAATGTGTCTGTCTATCTGTTTGTCTATCTATCTATCTATCTATCTATCTATCTATCTGTCTTTCCATCCGTCTATCTATCTGTCCATCCTTCCATCCATTCATCTAGCTGTCCATCCGTCTGTCCGTCCGTCCGTCCATTCATCCATCCATCATCCAACCCATCCATTATCCATCCATCCATCCGTCTGTCTGTCCATCTGTCCATCTGTCTGTCCATCCGTCCATCCATCTATCCATCCATCCGTCCATTCATCTATCTGTCCATCCATCTTTCTGTCCATCTATTCATCCATCCAACCCATCCATCCATCCGTCCGTCCACACATCCATCCATCAGTCCGTCCGTCCGTCTGTCTGTCCATCCGTCCATCCATCTATCCATGTATCTGTCCGTCCGCCCGTCCATCCATCCATCCTTCCATATATCTGTCCATCCATCCAACCGTCCCTCCGTCTTTCCATCCATCTATCCATCTATCTGTCCATCTGCCCGTCTGTCCATCTGTCTGTCCGTCCATCCCCCTGTCCGTCTATCCATTTATCTATTCGTCCATCTGTCCATCCATCCTACCATCAGTCCGTCTGTCTGTCCGTCCGCCCATCCATCCATCCGTCCATATATCTGTCCATCCATCCAACCATCCCTCCGTCTTTCCATCCATCTATCCATCTATCTGTCCGTCCACCCGTCTGTCCATCCATCCATCTGTATGTCCATCCATCCATCCATCCATCCATCCATCCATCCATCCAACAGTCCGTTTGTCCATCCAATCATCCGTCCGTCCATCCCCCTGTCCGTCCATCCATTTATCTATTTGTCCATCCGTCCTACCATCAGTCCGTTTGTCTGTCCGTCCATCCATCCAACCATCTGTCCGTTCATATGTCCATCCGTCCATCCGTCCATCCAACCATCCATATGTGTCCCATCCATCCATCCATCCGCCCGTCCGTACATCCATCCATCTTTCTATCCTGCCGTCCATCCTTCCATCCATCTATTCATCCATTTGAAGGTGTTACCTAAAGACTTTAGACGTTAACATGAAACTAGTGAGTTCAGTTCATTTACTAAACAAGTAAACTACATATACAATCAGAATGATAAAATGTTTTTCTGTTGGTCATTTGCACGTCAGTGTCTTTGCGTTGGGCCGACGGTTCACTGTTGATTGTGACAAAGCAAATTAAGACTTTTTATTGTGTTTAGAGAGTTTACTACTTTGATTGCATCTGTTTGCACATGAGATCAGCACGGTTAGCATGGTTAAACTGGTTAATCTGGTTCTGTCACTGGTGCGTGACGTTCATGATTAGACCCGGCAGACACAAAGTCTGCCTTTATTGTTTTAGACTAACATTGAATCTTTTCACTAATGCTTTGTGTTTTGTTTAATTTTTATGTGTGTCTATATATATATAAGCTAAGTTCAATGGTTGGATGACGATGTACAGTGGCATTTCCTGCTGTGTTATTACTGTAATTCATTGACAGTAAGGTGTGTTAAAGCAAACACAGGTTCCCCACATGCCATTTTTTATTCTTCATGTCTGTGTCATTCAGTAATAATTATTGGTTGCGTTTGATTAGAATTTCCCTGCATTTTTTTGCATGTAAAACAGCTTAAAGTTTAACATAATGTTTTGAAACCTAGTTTCACGTAAAATTAATGAGAGGAAAGTAATAAAGTAAAGTACAGTAGTAAAATAAAGTGCAGTGTCAAATCCTCTCTTAAATACACAAGGGACAAACTTGTGTACTGATAATGTAATGTAATGTTATGTTTAGTTTTTATTTTACAGCTTAAATGTGCTTCTGTTGAAATACTGTAAATAATTCCAAATGTATTACAGTTTTTCTCAGTCGCTTTGGTGCATTTCTCAGATCAGAAATGAAATTTCTTAAAACTACTTGTTCAACCTCCACATCATGTAGTCACTTGTGCACATCATAATAGCAGTTTCTCGTTCTTTTGAACAAGCTGCGATTGGTTTGGTACATTCATGCAATCGATTATGTACATTTGTCTGCGTTTTCCTACATTATCAGTTGCTAATGTCATGTTGCTCAAAATGTATTATATAGTTCTCTGTGCAATAGTCGTACCCCTCAAAACATCTTGTCATTAGTTCATCATATAAGTCATTAAATGCAAAATGGTTGATCTAGTTGTCATAAACTGCCAAGTATATTTTCTATACATTTCTATTAGTCTTTTTGTAAATTTGCCATGCACTGTGCAGGTGAATCTTGACTTTCACTAATAAAGAGACTGTAAATCAACCAATGATAAACCAGTTCTCTGAAATTCCTCATACAGTGCTGCATGCAAAAGCAAAGTTCTGCCTAAGGGGTGATTCCTGTTTTGGCTTTCTAATTTAGTATTTACACTTTTGTGCCTATCCCAGATAGCACATGTATGTCTGCAAGATGTCAGTTTAACATACATTCTAAATCATAAACATCTTACAGTAAAGACATCTAATAAACGCCCTGATAGGAAATTTGATACCTGATAGGAAACGTCCTATAGATGTATTACAGATGAGCGAACAGTAAAAAATACGTCTTGCAGCTGTAAATGCAGATGTCTGTTACTGACAACATGACTATTCACTTTGACTATCTTGTTTGTAAACAATGACGCAAGGACTTTTCATTCTTATGGCACTGATATGTTCATTGACATAAATACTTACTTTTGGAAAATTCAGTTTTCCATTACAAAATTAAATGACATTTTACAATATATTCACTTAGAAAACATCTATTTTAAATTGTAATAATATTTCACAATATTTCTGTTTTTCCTAAATTTTTTTCATCAAATAAATCTAGCCTTGGTGAGCAGAAAAGACTTTTAAAAATTTACTGACCCCAAAGAGTTAAACGGTAGTGTACATATGGAAAAAAAAGATATTTGTACTTTTTTAAATATTTTTAAACTGTGCAAAAATATTGAAAATGTTTAGTATACATAAAAATATTTGGCGTAGGATGTAAATGTTCACTCTGAGATTGCTAGTAAATTTCACAAATAATTACACAGAAATCAATACATTGAATTAAACATTTTTAAGTAGAAAAACTGTAATAGCATTTTATTGTAAAACATACTGCAATAAAAGTGAAAAAAAAAAAAAAAAATACAGTTTATGTATTGGCTTTTGGGATTTTTTGGATGCTTCACAAATTCCAATCAGCAGATAAATCAGCCTGGCCGATATATCGGTTTATCGTTGTGTTTGTGTTTGTACCTCTTCTCTAAAACTCTTCTTTTCTCATCTATTTCAGTTGTTCCCAACAGTTTGATTGTGGCTCCCGACGCCCCAAACCCTGTTATTCGCGAGGGTGGGTCCATCAGACTCCTGTGCAACGTCTCCCGCAATTTCTTGGAAGGAATTTACCTGTCTCTTAGCTGGTCAGTGAAGAAGGGCTCATCTCTGCTAGAGGACTTGCTGACCTTTGGTCCAGATATGGGTGTGACGGTTGGCGACGACTACATGCGGCGCTACACAGATGGCGGGATGCGGCTAGAAATGGGAAACGGCGTCTCGCACAGTCTAGTGCTTTCCGGAGCGACGCCGGCCGATCAGGGCATGTACGTGTGCACGGCCAGACTGTGGACGAGAGAGCAGGGAGCCTGGAACCGCATTCAGGAGAAGACCATGGAGATGGGAGAAGTGACTGTCACCCCTACAGGTTAGTTATGTTCTGGAACAACACGTTAAAAATAGCATAGCACAACAGATAAATCCACAACTCAATGAAACTAATACAATTAAAATATATTAGTAGAAACTATGTAAAATTCACATACGTTAATTTACATTTTTTAAGAAGAATTTTAGAGAAACAGTCACACTCAAGTTTTTTGTATTATTTATATTCTGTTAATATATACTATTAATATATACTATTAATTTTTAATTTTAATTCTTAGTTTTCAGTTTTCATCTTAGTTTGTGCTTTTGTCATTTTATTTTATTTTATTTTTTTATTTAATTGTGCATTCAATAAATTATAATTTTCATTAACTTAATTATGTAAGTTAAATTATGCATTCAATTAAATTATGAAGGATAACGTTTTAGTGTTTTAAATTATGTAAATTAAATCATGGATTAAATTAAATTAGAAAATATATTAGTTTATTAAATTGTACATTTAATAAAATGCAATTATAAATAATTAGTTTTTTGCTTTTAAATTGTGTAAATTAAATAATGCATTCAAAATGAAATCGTAATATTAAAATGAAATTAAAATGAAATCATAAACTGTATTAGTTTTTGTTTTTTTAAATTATGTAAATGAAATTAAATTATGAAACATTAGTTTGTTTTTTAAATGATGCATTCAGTGAAATTATATTATTGCAAGTATGCTATATTCTTGTGGTTTTTTTTTTAATAATGTAAAATTTTAAAAAATTAAATTATGCGTTGTATTGTTTTTTAAATGGTGTATATTATGCATTAATTGAATTGTAAATATAATTTAATGTGTTAATTATGCATTATATAGTTTTTTTTAATCGTGTACATTATGCATTCATTGAAATTAAATGATGAATTGTAAATTACATTAGTTTTGATTTGATAAATAATATAAATTCAATTATGCATTCAGTGAAATTAAATTGTAAATTATATTAGTTTTTTTTTTAATTATGCATTGTAATTGTAATTTTTTTATTACATAAAATAAAATTATGCATTAAATGAAATTTTAAGACAACTATGCATTTTTTAAAGCATGCATTTTAAGCATTTACTTACTTGAAAAGCAAATGTCAATTAAAGGAAAAGTGAATCTACTGAAAATTCTGACGTGCACATTTTTGAGTGAAGTATTTCTTTAATTCTCTTCCATTATGGCTTTATATTGTTGTGTATTTTGCTTAATGTTGTCAGTTTTATCAGTTTAGTTGTGTTGTGCCCTCCTGGGAAACTGGAAAAAAATCTGATTTGATTGGATAGAAGTCCTTTTGACAAATCATTGTTATGCAATTCACTCAGATGATCTTTAAACAACAATTGTGATAAAATGAATAAATATGTCGCATATGGAGGAAAAAGAGCATGAAAGAGATTTGATTATGGTTGTTGAAGTCATGCAGCGCCTCCCTCGAAAAGAGTAGATATGCTCTTTTGACCGCTTTTATCTTCTTTAATGTCTTCAGACCTTTCTCACAAACCAGGCTGTTTGAATTCTCATTGCCGGTGAAATTCCTGCCTGGTTACCATATATACTGTCAGTGTTACTGCAGAGATTTTAATTAAAATCAGGAAGACTGTGGGTGTCTGGAGAGCCATCCAGCAGACATTACACAAACACAAACTCTCAGTGTTGTTTGAGATTGTAACCGAAAGATGTTGAGAGAATACAAAGCACAGAAGCAGTCTGTGTCTGTGTCATCTAAACGGGATGTGCTGAATATCACATTGATCTCCAGGAGAAATGATTGAGAGTTTGCTTTGAGAAATTAAAAAAAATAGTTCATCCGTAAATGACAATTCAGGCATCATTTGCTTATTAATGTTGTTGCAAACCCAAATGAGTTGCTTTTTTTGTGGAACACAAAATGAGATATTCAGCAGAATGTTCATGTTGCTCTTTTCAATATAACAAAAGTATATAAAAATGGGACAAAAAGCACCATAAAAGTCTGAAGTCATATGATACAGCTTTGTGTTAGAAGCTATTCATTGATGATCTTTCCTCTGCTGTAGCTCTCAAAGTTAATTTGCACTTACGGTGCTCTTGTTAAGTTCAAGAAAAAATGACGTTGTGCATTATTTACATAAAAAGTAACATGAATAATGACTAAGTTTTGGGTGCATTCCTCACAAAAAGCTGTTTTAAGTCTTGAATACTTTAAATCGAGCAGATGAGTCATTAACTAATTTATGGTAGGTTTGAGGGGCCTTTTGTAATTAATGGAGCTGCTTTTTTTCACTGCAGAATTGGATGAGGTTGGAACAGTGTTAATTTAATATTATGTTTATGCTGTTATACTATTCATCTCTTAATTTAGCTTTTATTTTTGGTTTCCATATTTTTGTTTCTATTTTAATTTTAGTTTTTACAGTTGATTAAGTGCTTCAATTATTATTTATATTATAATATCTATTAATAATTTAAACTAAGATTTATTTTGATATTTTCTTTTTTATTTATTTTATTAAGTTATTATTATGTGCTTCTATTCACATATCTATTTTTATATTATTATAGTATTTATTAATATTTTAAATTACTTTTTGTTTTATATTTTCAGTTTCCATTTTATTTATTTTTTATATATATATATTAGTTTTAGTAATTTTGTGCTTCAACTTCAACTTATTTTATTTTATTTTTAAATTTTATTTTATTTTTTATAATATTTATTAATAATTTAAACGTCCATTTATTTATATTTTCCATTTGAATTTTTGTTTAAGTTTTAGTAATTTTATTATGTGCTTTTACTATTTATATATATATATATATATATATATATATATATATATATATAAAGATAAATTTTATCTTTAGCTTATCTTAAGATGTTATAGTATTTATTAATATTTTAAAGTACCTTTTATTTTTATATTTTCCATTTTCATTTTAGTTTAAGTTTTAGTAATTGTATTATGTGCTTTTACTATTGTTATATTATTATAGTATTTATTAATATTTTTAATTCTTTTTTTGTTTTATATTTTACAAGTTATTTTCAGTTTTGGAAATTTTATTATGTGCTTTTATTACATTTACACCATTATATTATTTATTTACAGTATACCTAAAATGAATTTTATGTAATCTTTTTATTATTCTGTATGTAAAAGTTTAATCTATATCTAAGTTGTAGCTTTTACTTTTATAATGTTATAGTATTTATTAATATTTTAAAGTACCTTTCTTATATATTCTCCATTTTCATTTTAGTTTAAGTTTTAGTCATTTTGTTATGCGTTTTTACTATTACAGTATTTTATAGTTTTATAGTTTTAAAAAACTTTTATTTTTATAGTTCCATTTTAATTTCAGTCTAAGATTTATGTCCTTTTTATTATTATTATTATTTTACACTATTAGTATTTATTTATATTTTAAATTAGCTTTTATTTTTATATTTTCAGTTTTTATTTTATTTTTTCATATTTCGGTTTTAGTTTTAGTAATTTTAGTGCTTCAACTTATTTTTTTATTTTTAAGTTGTTGTTTTTTTAATCTGCTATTTCTATTTTTATTTCATTGCAGATTTATTTCAGTTAAATTATTTTAATAGTTTCAGTTTTAATTAACAATAACAAAACTGCTTTGGAGCAACATGAGGTTAAGGTTGCATATGGTTTTATGGTTTATGTAATTTGCCTCATTAAGATATGAATTATTTCAGTTCCATTTCTAACAATGCCATATTTTCTGCATCTCTTTCCCTTCAAATCATTAGCGAACTCCCTCAGCATCCAGGTTCAGGATGACAGCACTTTATCCACAGGAGAGACGCTGCTTCTCACCTGCTCGGTTTCTGCCGAAGCCTCCGTGGGTCTGGAGGTGACGTGGCTGATGAACGGCACCCGTATTCTGGCCCATCTGAGTCGTGACGGAGTTCTGACCAACACGTCAGACGTTGTGGATATGAAACGATTGGGCAAGTGGGATTTCCAGCTCAAGGTTCACGGTGTGGAGCTGTCTGACGCAGGACTCTACGCGTGCAAAGTGAGCGCTTGGGTTCAGAGCGATGGTGGACGATGGTACCGGGCCGCAGAGAAGATTTCGGACCCTGTACGTGTTCACATTATTAAGCAAAGTAAGTGCGCTGCTTAATTTTCATTGACAGCCTTTTGGAGTTTCTGAAGTATCATTCATAATATCACGAGTCTTAATATAAACACCCCGCGGCGTCTCACGTTTTGTGGCAAAGTGTGACATTTTGAGAAAATGCCATCTGAAGCTCTTTACAGCTGCATATAAATGCGTTCTGCTTCGCTCATCCATAAAATATTAATTTGATGTTGATTATTTGGTATTTAAATGACATTAAAAGCATGATATGCCGTTTATATTAGCGCACTGGAAAACATCTTTCAAGCGATGGCCTTGGGTTTTTTATTAGAAGATGATTCGCAGATCACGTTTTATCAGACTAATGTGGATGAGACATCTCTTAGTATCAGTTATGAAAAAAGTTCACATTGAAGCATTAAAATTGCTGATTGGAAATTAAAAAAAAAAAAAACTGAAGTAATGACACTAAACTAAAAGTTAAAATGGTTATAAAATATATTTATAAAAAAAAACATATAAAAAAATATTTTCTATTTTAATTTTAGTTATGTAATTTTATTACACGCTTTTATTATTTTTATGCTATTATAGTTTTTAATAACTTTTAGTTTTATGTTTTCCATTTTATTTTTTAGTTTCGGAAATTTAAATGTGCTTTTATTACTTTTATACTATTATATTATTTATTTATATTTAAAATTAACTTTTTTCTGAATATTATTTTAAAGATAAAAGATAACTTTTTATCAGAATAATGTAGATGAAACATCTCTTAGTATCAGTTATGAAATAAGTTCATGTTGAAGGATTAAAAAATTACTAATTGGACATTAAAAAAAAACTAAAATAATGACACTAAACTGAAATAAAGCTAAAACGGAAATTAAAATAAATTAAAATTAATATTAATTAAATAATAGTTAAATAAATTTGTTTGAATTTATTTTAATATAATATAATATAATATAATATAATATAATATTCTATGGAAACCCAAGAAAAATTGCCTTCGCCTTCACTGAAAAAAATTAAGTTTCATGTAAAATACAATAATTACTAAAACTGAAATTATCAATAAAGATAAATAGAAAATAGATAAATAGTTAACATGCAAAAGCACCTAACAAAATTAATAAAAGTTAAAAATTAAAAATGAGAACATTTGTATTGGGAAATAACTGACATAAAAAGGTTTAGTACTAAAATACTAAGATTACTAAAATGTAAACAAAAATTAATTAAGTCTATAAAGAAATACTGAAAAAAAAATACACAGCAAAATGAACTAAAACGGAAATGAAAACTGAAATGAAAAATAAAATTCAAAATATTAATAATATTATACTAATATAAGAATAAAAAAATATAAAATTATATAATAAAGAGCACAGATATCTTATGTAATCTTGCTGGATAATATAGCTGAAATAATATTTTTTTTATTTATGTATTCACTCTGAAACAACTTAAAATTGTTGTTTTGTTGTTTTGTAAATAAATTCAAGGTACAATATAGTTATTGCTGGCAAGATATTTTATTTAATAACTAAAACACAGTAAATTAAGTAGATTAAAATTATTTTTAAAACATAAAATAATACTTTCATTCATCAAGGATGCATTAAATTGATCAAAGTAACAGTAAAGACATTTATAATGTTAAATTGTTACAAAAGACTTCTGTTTTAAATAAATTCTTTTGAAGTTCATATTTATCAAATAATCCTGAAAAATAAAATGTATCAGTTTTCAACAATGATAATAATCAGAAATGTTTTTTGAGCAGCAAATCAGCATATTAGAATGATTTCTGAAGGATCATGTGACCCTAAAGACTGGAGTAATGATGCTGAAAATTCAAATTTGATCAGACAAATAAATTACATTTTACAATATATTCACATAGAAAACTACTGTTTTTGTTTGTAAAAATATTTCACATTTTTACTGATTTTACTAGATTTTTATCTACAAAATGCAGCCTTGGTGAGTGGAAGAGACATTTTTTCAAAAACATTTTACCAGTAGTCTATATGAAAACAATAAACAAATATATTTACGTAAATATATTTTATTTAAGTTATTAAAAAAATAAATAAATAGTGAAACTGCAAACAAATGATTCACACAAACGAACGGTTTGAAATGATTTGTGGAAGTGAATCATAACAATATTTTATTTTGCCATTTAAATGATCACAACTATTCAGAATACCGTTTAACCCTAATAACCGTAGATAAAATCAAGTATGCATGCTCAGCTAAGCATGCTATTTTACTGTCACTACCAGACTGGTTAGTTCTTAACCCATCCATCAGTGTCAGTTGTGTAGAAGTGAAAGTAGAAAAGTTGCATTCATTAGATTTGCATCTTGTTTGTAACAGCCTAACTCTGTTGTGGTAATAAGCAAGCTTCAGGCATGAGATGTGTGTGTTCGCATGGTGTTTCTGAAGTTTCGCTCTGTCACCAGCTAATGCATGGAAGGCTGTGGGTGGTCGTGCTGATGGAGGACTGCTGTCTAGATTTACAGGCTAAAAGCCAGTTGCTCATGTTAGAAGTCAGCGTTAGTCGTTTAGGATCTCGTTGTCAGTGTGATTCACAGGGAAGAGCTTCAACCTGTTTATTCTATTAGGAACTACAGGGAAAGAGAAGGCCTAGTTCACCTTAAAAGGCAAACTCTGGTGTTGTTTACTCATCGCAATGAGTTTGAAATGCGTAGGATTTCAGCTCTAAAAATACACAAAACAACATAAAAGTTGTTCATTCGACTGTTTCAGTGACATCAAACTTGCTGTGTTTGTTTGTGTGTGTTGTTTGAAGACTAGACAGAAAATTAATTCATATTTCACTGAAAACCTTCCCTTTAACAACTAAATAGCAGGATTTGCAGTGCCAGGATTGAGATCAGTAGGTTTCTGTATGTCTCTGATGCTTATTTGCAAAACAGATCATTAACAATATTTTTAATTCAAATAAAGCTAAATAAAATATAAGTATTATATGAAAAACCTAACCTAAACAAAAATGTATAATGTTGCAGCAAAACTAAATTAAATAAGTTCACACTGAAGCATTAAAATTACTAAATAAAATAATAATAATAATAATAATAATAACGAAAAAAAAAAAAACTAAACTAAACTGAAATAAAGCTAAAACTGAAAAAAAAAACATTTTTATTAATCGAAATAAATCATAATATAATATAATATTATATAATATAATACAAAATTCATTGGAAACTCAAAAGATGTTGCCTTTGCACTAACTGAAATAAATTTAAGTTTAATATAAAGTATATTAATTACTACAACTGTAATTAAAATAAAGATAAATAGAAACCTTTAAAAATACTAGTAAAAAATGGAAAAAGCACAAAAGCACAAATTATTAAAACTTAAAAAAAAAAAAAAATGAGAATAAGAACTTTTGCATTGCCAAATAACTGAAATAGTATTAAAATGCTAAAATTACTAAAACTAAAACTTAAACAAAAAAACAGCAAAATTAACTAAAATTGAAATGAAAACTGAAATGAAAAATAAAAAATACTATTTTAAAAATAATAAAAATGATAATAAAATAAATAATAATAAATTAATTAAAAAAATATTAAAATAACAGATATCCTATGTAATCTAGATGCAATGTAGTGTCACGCTGTTTTCTGACAAACTATTTTCTATTGTCCTCATTTGTAAGTTGCTTTGAATAAAATGTCTGCAAAATGATTAAATGTAAATAAAACTAAAACTTAAATCATAGAATGAAGATGTGCACAAATCAAATGCTGTTTATTTCCTTACTGTCCAAGTGTTTTCCTTTAGTACACACAAAGAGACGAGCATCCTTTAGCAGATTTCCTACAGAAAAAAGCCATGTTTGGGATGCCATACGGGGTTTCAATATTTAATGCAGGAAATTCCCACCAGCTCTGTAGACCAGCATCTTTCTGAACCATAAAAAAACACTCAGAGAACATCACGTATTGTCTGTGACTTCCTGAAGTGGCCTGGGTCTGTGTTTTCATTGCTATATGTGACTATAAACATCTGGAAACTATACGGTCTTTAGACTCACTAGAGCTGAACAGGAGGTTTTCACAAGTTGAAATCTGTAAAGAAGATTTGCAGGACTCTTGATTTTGGCTGACTGCATTAAAATAATAATTTGAAGTTCGTGAGTTTTTGCTAGTGGAAGGTTTGTTTGTAAAACTAGAGCCAATGAAGACGCTGAGTCTGTGTGGTAAATCGACACCCACTTACTCACATACTTACACAACCTCTCACAACCTCACAACCTGAATTAATTGAATGTTATTATTGGTTTCCAGAATCCCAGAACCACCCTACTGCTCACGTCACCTAAAGTTCAAGACAACCTTGTTGTCTGTTTCCAAATCTTTACATGATCTTTCATTTTTGTACAACGGCCTTGATAGTTTTGGCTCTTGTTTGTCACACATGGTTCCAAGGGAACCGAAAAAAACACCTGACCTGTGCAACTGCTTGTTGTCTGAACTTGTTTTTGTTTGGTATGCCGAAAAGTATTATTTTTCCCTCCTTTGTTTTCTCACTTCCTTCTCTTTGGATGCTGCGAGACGCTTCTGATCCAAATCTGTTAAAAAAAAAAAAAAGTATGCAGCATGATTAGATGCATCTTTTCCAAAACTCAAACTCTAATGGAACATCACATATATAATAATGTTCAAAAAGTTTTGTAATGTAAGATGTTTCTTATGCTCACCACAGGCGTAAAATGGTGAACTGAAACTAAAACCATTGGAAAAAATATAAAAATAACATTATATATATATATATATATATATATATATATATATATATATATATATATATATATATATATATATATATATATATATATATATATATATGAAATGAATATAAATAGAGATTTATTTTATTTGAAGTAACAAAAATGTTGCTTCAAAATATATGTATATAATTTTTTAACTAACTTCCATTAATAAAAATTAATTACTAAAAACTATATAGACACCTTTAAAAAAAAAATACAAAAAAGTAACTAAAATGAAACTGAAAACAACTAAATAACTATAAAAATATATATTGTATAATACATTTAATAAATATTATATTATATTATAATATCTGAAGTGCCAGTACTTACATAGAAACTTATACAAAGTAGCCAGAAAGAAATGGATTTAGAGGCTTTTGCATATATATATATATATATATATATATATATATATATATATACAAAAAAAAGAAAATATAAAAAAATCTAATTAAAAGTTACAAATATTAAACACTATAATAGTATATCAGTGATGCTAACATAACACTTGCTCACCAAGGCTAAATTTATTTGATTAAAAATACAGTAAAAACAGTAAAACTGTGAGATAATATTACAATTCAAAATAGCTATTTTCTATGTAAATATATGTTAAACTGTTATTTATTCCTGTGATGCAAAGCTGAATTTTCAGCTGCCGTTACTCCAGTTTTCACTGTCACATGATCTTTCAGAAATCATTCTAATATGCTGATTTGCTGCTCAAGAAATATTTCTGATTATTATCAATGTTGAAAACAGTTGTAATGCTTAATATTTAAAAAAAAAAATCATGATTCACAGATGAATGGAAAGTTCAAAAGAACAGCATTTATTTGAAATGAAAAATCTTTTGTAGAATTATAAACATATTTACTGTCACGTTTAATCAGTTTAATGCTTCCTTGATAAATAAAAGTATGACTTTCTTTATAAATGGCTAAACTAATTACAGACAATGAATGCATTTCCTAGTGTGAAATATCTGTTTGTCAGCTTTTCAAGTTTGTATAAACAAACTCCTGCCAAGATTCGCCAAATGACTCAGTTGTCGCTCGTGTTTATTTGTCTTGTTGTGTTTGCTCTTATAATTCAATCTCATCATTGAGCTCTTTAATACACGGTGATCCAAATGACTTTAGTTTGGCTCCTCTGAGAAACGCACCGCTGTGTGTGCGGCAGGATTATTTGTGGCTTATTTTTGCGTCGTAAGATCAAAGTCTGCGCCTGCGGCGTCTTGAGGTGTTGATGATGAAGTCGTGTTGGAGGCGGTGCGTCTCTTATCGTGCTCTTCTGATAAGCGCTGTAAATAGTCTTGCACACTTGCGTGTTGTAGTTTGCGCCGTTATCAACCGGTTTTGAAGAACGGGGTGTTTGTTGTCATGTGCGCAGCGCTCAATCAAAGCAGTGAAGTGCACTAACACCACGCTGACATACTGTACCGCCTGAACCCATGCCATATGCTCAGAGATCTTACGAAGGAACGCCGGCTCAATTGTTGGGGAAGCAGCTGAAGTCTCTGTCGGGATTTCAGTAGCTGTTTTTCATCTTGTCATGCGCTGATGGATGATTTGTGCTACTCAAACTCATTAGCGTTAATGATTTTAAGACCTGGTGCGCCCAGCAACCAAAAACCATATTCATTCGATGTCTCTGATGTCATGTTTGGCCTGTTTGCCGAATTGTACATGCAGCATATAATGAGTCTCTTGGATTAAAATGATTTTTTATTTTTTTTTATTTACATTTGACTTGTTAGGGCCTGAAGTCCTGAAAGGACGAATTGTTGTTCGAAGGATTATTATTATTATTATTATTATTATTATTACGACTTATTTTTCGTCAAGGTTTTGGGGGGTTTTGGGGCCCTTAACATGCTCAGAAACTCTTGAAAATTGGCACACACTTTGGAATCTGCGGCCATTGGGGCCGGGCAGAGACTGGTGCACGGGCGTGGCAAGGGGACTCTACAGCGCCCCCTGGAATTTGGAGAGTCATATATCACACATACTTGCACTTACACATATGAAACTTGGTACGCATATAGAACTCATCAAGCTGAACAACTTTCGCCCTCAGTGTCATTAGCTAATCCCAACAGGAAGTTGGTTATTCTGGGTCAAAAACGCATTCTCTGGAATTTGATATATTAGTCCTAGGTTTTTTACCCAATTGTTTTATTTAGTTTTTCCTTTCATTTTATAATTTATCGAATAAATATAATTTTTATTTCATTTTTTTATTTAATGTAAATAATATTAATCATTTTTACTTTTTTAAAATTTTTTTATACATTTATCTCCTTAAAGAAGATTTTCTCTCTTCTGTTCTAATTTCTAAAGAAAGTGTTTTTTAGTCAGTTTGATTGTATTTTGATTAATAAAATTATTATTATTAGTGAATCTTTTGATTTATTAAATGATTCTCTGATCATTCTTTTATTATGATTTTTAAATTTACATTTTAACTTATTCTATTTGATTAATTTAACAATTAGTCTAATTATTATTCTTATATTAGTGCTTTCTTTAATTATATTTTATTCTTATTCATAAAATTAATGACTTAATAAAAGTAAAAGCAGTTACAAATTTTTTCGTTAATAAAAAAAAGTACTTTTTATTGAATAATTTAAATTTTTAAATGATTTTCTAATGTATTTTCTGGTTAATTGTTCTCTTGTATTTTACAAAATTATTATTATGTTTTCAGGTTTATTTTGCCAATTTATTCTATTTTGATGATGATAATAATAAAATTCTTTTTATGATTGAATCTTTTAATTTAATAAATTAATACCTGTTTTACTCTGATTTCTAATGTTAGTGTTTTCTTTTATTTTAATCTGATTCATAACATTTTTTTTTATTTAATTTTTATTTATTCTTATTTCTAAATTTATATTTTGATTAATCGTTCTATTTGATTGTTCTATTTGAAGTTATTATTCTAATGTTAGTGGTGTCTTTTGTTATATTTTATTCTGATTCATAAAATTAATGACTTAAAAGTAATTACTAATTTTTTAATTAATAAAAATAAGTATTTTTTTATTAAATATTTTAATGATTTCCTTTTTTTGTAATTTCTAATGTATTTTATTGATAATTGTTCTTTTGCATTTTACAAAATTATTATTAATATATTTTCAGTGTTTATTTTGCCAATTTATTATATTCTGATAAAATTACTTATTTTGATGAATTATTCTATACGTTTTTTAATAATTATTATATTCTATTATTCTAATTATTATTTTCATGTGATTAAATTATGTTATTACTATTATTATTATTATTATTATTGTTATTATTATTATTATTATTGTCACATTTTATGGATTATTTTTATTAAATTCTTTTGCATTTAATTTTGATTTCTGAACTTATACCCTGATTAATCGTTCATTATGTTTTTTATAAAATTATTTTAATTGTTTAAGTGATTTTAGTCTGTCTGTTTTATTCTGATTATTCTAGTCTGTTCAGATTTAGTCATATTCAAATTTAATGTATTTAGTAATATTCTGTTTTATTCTATTTCAATGAGAGATTATCTGGTGTCATTCAGCATTTTAGTGTTGTTTTCCATTGGTTGGTAATGTGAGGTTTGATGCTGATGTGAAAAGAGTGGGATCAGGTGACCTGTAATTTAAACTCACCTTTCACTGAATCAGTCTCTCTGTATTTAATTAACAATTAACCCAAACAGGCAAGGGCTAATCTGCTGCTCCAACCTGATAACATACAAGCACTGCAGCTCATTCTCTGGACAGGTGTGCAACAAACCAAAAGAAAGTATGCGAGAACGAAGTAGAGAGAAGACGACGGAGGACAAAGAGATAAAGTCTGATAATGTGTAGTGAATGTGTGCAGTGGAGAGGCTCTTGTTTGGTGATTGACAGTCACTCTCTCGGCCCCTTATTCCGTTCCCAGGACACTCGGTTCCCGTCCATAGAGACCGGCTTTAGAGCTCCTGTGGGACATTCATCTCGTCTGCTCTGTTTGTCCGGGTAAAGAAACACGCTGACGACCTGCTCTCGTCCTGTCTTTATTTATCTTTCTTTAACTAGAACTCTCTCTTGCTTGTTAACCGTCTGCTTCTCCTCACTCCGTCCCAACAAGTCACATAACCAAACTGTGCTCAGAATAATGAAGGCCTTCTGCAGGAGGAACTAACTAGAAAGAAACTTTCAAAAGTAATTAGCTAACTGGGAAGATGTCGCCCTTTTTGAAAACCAGTTTGAACCAGTGTTTATATTATATTATATTATATTATAGCTTAGTTTATTTGTCTGCAGGGCCAATGCACATTAATAATGTTGTTAGTAATGCTGTTAATGTGCCAGAATTAGCCAAAAAGGCCATTTTTCATCTGTAGACCCATGACAGAATGTTAAAAAGTCACCCTAAAAACAAAAATAGAGCATCTTACATGCATGTGCAGACCTACAGAGAAGAATGGAATAAAAAAGTAAAATACTGTAAATACAATTATATTATATTATATTATATTATTTGTAGCACTTTTATATAAATATTTATTTGTATTTTAAATTGTTTATATATATATATATATATATATATATATATATATATATATATATATATATATATATATATATATATATATATATATATATATATATATGTAATTTTTTTTTTTTTTCAGTTTTTATTGTAATTTTAGTTTTAGTACTTTTGTTGTTTTTGTCCTTTTTCGTAGGATTTTTTTTGTATTGTCTATATAATATCTATATAGCTTTAATTAATTATTATTTCGGTTTTAGTTTTATTTCAGTACATCAAATTGAACTAAATCAAACTATTTGAAATAATGAAAGTTTATAGTGTTTTATAGTTTACTTTATTCCAGTAATTTTAATATTATTTTAGCAAAATAATTAATTTCATTAGTCATATTATTATTATTATTATTATTATTATTATTATTATTATTATTATATTATAATAATATTATTTAATGTTTAATATTTCTATTTAGCTTTTACATTTTTAAAAATTATTTTTATTTTAGTTTTCGTAAATTTAGTACTTCAACTTAAAGCTATTCATTTCAGTTAGTTGGCAACATTTCTGTTTCTAAACATTAAGTTTCAGTTTTTCATCTAACATTTTATTTTATTTTATTTTATTTTATTTTATTTTATTTTATTTTATTTTATTTTATTTTATTTTATTTTATTTTATTATTATTTTAGCTTTATCTCAATTACCAATAAATAAATATATAAATACAACATTGGTTTTAACCTTCTTAAAAAAAAAAAAAAAGGTGAACATGTCCATGTCCATGACTACTTTTAGATAAACAATGCCAGTTTTTCCTTGACAGTCAGGTTAAATTGGTTATTGTTGACTTGTTAACTATTAATGTCTCCAAGATTTCAAAAATTCTCTCTAGAGGAAATTTAAGCAGCATTTTTAGGTTTCCATCAGCATTTTGGTGCCCAAAACATACCTTACATTGGTAATCAGCACTAAGATTGTTAAACTAGTTAAGTTTGATTGACATATGATCTAAGTTATCTGCTCTTTTAAAGGGATAGTTCACCCAAAAATTAAATCATTTGTCATTGTTTTAATGAAAGCTGTACAAGTTTCTTTCTTCCACTGAACAGGAGAGAAGATGTTTTGAAGAATGTTGACACCCAAAGAGTTGACAGTAGTCATTGACTTTCATAGTACTGTTTTCCATTTTATGAAAGTCAGTGGCCGTAAATATTTGGTTTCCAACATTCTTCAAAATATCTACAATTTCTTTGGTGCACTATCCCTTTAAGAAGGGCTAAAACCCATTTTAGGAGCATTTTTTGTGCCGTACTGCAACATCTTGTCTCCATACTTCAACACATGAAGAGGCTTTGTCAGAATCAACAAGATGTCAAGTAAATGAACCCATTATACATATGAAGAATGTCTGTGTATTATTATGCCATAAGTGGGAGGGGCTTATCGAACAGGAAGTGATGCGGATGAGAGCCACACGGCGCAGATGGTCCCGGTGACTCAGTCGGCGTGACGTCCAAAAGCTTAGCGCAAAACCCACCACCACATGTGAAGCTCAAGTCAGTTGTGTATTTGAGCGAGAGTCTGGATGATTTTCGTTTGTCCCGCTCCAATTTCATGTGTTTTTCCGAGCTATTTGCGTTGTGTGAGTATTCTGAGGTTGTGTATGTGGGAGAACAGCATTTTCTTTGGCACACTGTTAGTCTTTGTATGTCTCTAGTACTGCTCACCCATGCATGAAGGTCCCAGCTGTATAGGAAGCGACGCAGGGAGTCGTTCACTGGCCACCGGGCGCCAAGCCCAGAAACACTTGACACTGGTGAGCCGAGAGCCTGGAAACAGGGTCAGCGCGCACCTTTAATGAGTGTGTGATTGTGCACGTGAGCCGGTGTTTGGAGGTCTGGGAGGAACACTTACACTATCTTATATTTCTGAGACATTTAACATGTATTTTTGGTAGCGAAGAATTTGTTGTCATCACAGTTAATGAATTATTTTGTTTGGTAACTTTTGTTTTTTGTTATTTTGGCTTCTTTTCATTTTCCTTTTGTTTTGTGCAGTTTTGTTATGGTTGTGGTTTTGTTTTGGGTTTTTTTTTTTTTGTTTGTTTGTTTGTTTGTAAACCCTTTAACTGTCACTCCCTATCTTGAACATAGACATGAAAATGCACTATCCAAAGTTAAATTTTTGTAATTCATGAACAAAAACATTTTGTAATATGATTTTGATGTACAATTTCCATGGTAATGCAATGTCTGATTTTAAAATGGTTTTCAAAGGATGAATTTTGAGATTTTAAGTTTTCAGGTGATATATAATTTCTTAAGATTTCTATTGTGTGATAGGGAAAAAGGCAATAAGGCCCAAGAATTTCAGAACAGCTGTTATAAATTCACTGTAAACCATGGTTTCAATGCTTTTATAAAATGGTTATTCCATATACGTAGTGAGGTTTCACAAAATAAAACGGAGGAAGTAAAGTGTAATGATATGAATAAAAACAGTATTCTTCCACCAAACAATGTAGTTCCTCAAAAACAGTTGTGGTTGCAACAAAGTGGTTGCCAAGCAACACTGACGTAAACAAAGGTGTATGTTTGTAGAGTAATTTACAACAGCTTTGGACGTGGCTTAACAAATCAGAATCGAGGACCAGAACTATTTGTTTTATAATTTGCTTTTTAGCTTTATTTGAGATTTATTTTGTTAGGGCTTTTTAGTTTTGTTTTTGTTTGTTTTATGCTTTAGCTTTTTTCTTTTGTGTGTTTTGTTTTTATTTGTTTTGATTTTTAGTTTTCTGTTTTGTTTTTGTTTTGCAATTTAGCTTTTGTGTGATTGATTAGGGCCTTTTAGTTTTGTTCATTGCTTTGCTTTATTTTGCTTTTATAGCTTTTTGTTTAGTTAGATTTGTTATGTCAGGGCTTTTTAGTTGTGTTTTGTGTTTTGTTTTTGTTTAAACTTTGTTTTGTGTGATTTTTGTTAAGGCTTTTATTTTTTCTGTTTTCTGTTTTTGTTAACATTTGTTTTGTTTTTTTTGTTTGTGTTTTGATAGGCCTTTTTAGTTTTGTTTTGTGTTTTGCTTGTTTTGGTTTTTAGCTTTTTTGTGTGTTTTGTGTGCTTCGCTTTTTTTTGTTTGTTTGTTTGTTCGTTTTGTTTGTTTTTGTTTGTTTGTTTTTTGTTTTGTTTTTTTGTGTAATTGTAAGTTATTTTCTTTTGTTTTGTTTGATTCTATTTATTTATTTATTTTTTTGCTCATAGCCTTTGTTTTTTATTTTGTTTTGCGTTTTTAAGGGTTTTTTTAGTTGTGTGTTTTTTTTGTTTTTTGTTTTTTTTTGCTGTTTAGCTTACTTGTTTTGTATGATTATTTAGGGCATTATTGTGTTTTTTGTTTGTTTGTTTGTTTGTTTTTTGCTTTATATCTTTTTGTTGTTTTGTGTTTTGTTTTTTATCTTGTTTGTTTTGCTGTTTAGTTTATTTTTGTATGATTATTTAGGGCATTTTATTTTATTTTATTTTTACTTTTTATCTTTTTGTTGTTTTGTGTTTTTTTTCTTGTATGTTTTGCTGTTTAGGTTATTTGATTTTTTTTAATTATTTAGGGCATTTTATTTTATTTATTTATTTTGCTTTTTTGTGTGTGTGTGTGTGTGTGTGTTTTGCTGTTTTTCTTTGCTGCACTAAAACAACATCCTAGAATGCACAGTATGCTTTAAAAATGCAAAAATCTAGATTATATCCTTATTTGTGTGTTATTTTTTTAATTCTGAAATAGATGTCCAACACAAAAATTATGTTTAAAGTTTGACTATTTTATCTGTCTCTCTCAGATCCAGACTACGCTGTTGTTCTGAGCTTAACTGTGAACGCAAAGTTCTCCGGTGACCCGACGGAGTTGGAATGCAAAGTCATGAACGTGTCGAACCTTCGTAGTGGGCGACTGGGAGTGTCGTGGCTGTACAGAGACGTTGTGGTATCTACTCACACCATCGCCTCACTGGATGAGAATGGGAACCTTGTGCCAGGCAAGACATACAAGAGCCGTGTGGAGGCGGGGCTTATTACGGTGACCCGAACGGAACCTTCCACTTTCAAGCTCCGCCTCCTTCGCACGACGGAGACTGACGCCGGTGAATACACGTGTGCTGTAACAGCATGGGTACCATCTCGACATGGGAATTGGAAAAAGGTTGCAGAACATGTGACCCCAGCACTTAAAGTCAGCTTTGCTAACAAGCGTAAGTGTGCTTTAAAGGGTTAGTTGTTGCTTTTTTTTTTCTTTTTTTTTTTGTTATTTCACTTGTAGCACATTCGGTTTGAGAAAAGTGCTTTTACAAAGAAAGATACTATATTATATTATATTATGTAAAAATGTATTATTATTATTATTTTTTATTTTTATTTTTATTGTATTAGTATAAACTTTAATTTATTCCAAAATCAAAAGGGCAAAAGTAAATCAAAAAAAGTAATGCATCATCATGCATTATTTATTTATTTATTTTTATTTTAACTTTTTTTTTATTCCAAATCATAATTATTATGTATTATAATTATAATGATGATTATTATTATTATTATTATTATTATTATTATTATTATTAATAATAATAATAATAATAACAAGTACAACAGCATCAATAATAATCATATTATTTTTATAAATAATATATTAATCATATTATTATTATTATTGTTGTTGTTATTATTATTATTATTATTATTATTATTATTATTATTATTATTATTATTATTATTATTATTATTAACAACAAAAATAGTAATGGTCATATTAAATATTTTTTATTTTTTTTTTATTTTTTTATTATTTTATTAATGATTTATTAATCACTGTGTTAATAATGCCATTATTATATTGTATTATATTATGTAAAATGTTTTATTTAATTTTATTTTTATTTATTATTATTATTATTATTATTTTTTTTTTTTTTTTTTTATTGTTTATTATGTCAAATAAACTATAATTTATTTATAATTGTATTTATATAATTTATTCCAAAATCCAAAGGACAAAAGTGAATTAAAGTGAATTATCATTAGGAACACATCGTGTACCTAAAATATTTTATTTTATTTTATTTTATTTTATTTTATTTTATTTTATTTTATCCTTTTGTATTCCAAATTATAATTATATATTATAATTATAATGATTATAATGATAATGATGATTATTATTATTATTATTATTATTATTATTATTATTATTATTATTATTATTATTATTAATAATAACAAGTACAACAACATCAATAATAATCATATTATTTTATAAATAATATATTAATCACATTATTATTATTATTGTTATTATTATTATTATTATTATTATTATTATTATTATTATTATTATTATTATTAACAACAATAATGCTCACATTAATAATATAGTAATCGTATTTTTTATTTATTTTTACATTTTTGTAAATTATTTAATTAATGATTTATTAACAATGTATTATCTTTGTTGTTGTTGTTATCATTTTGCTTTTTGGGGTTATTTAACCGCTTCTCAATTGCATTTGGTGTATTGAATTTTATTTTGTGTTATTTGTTTATTTGTATTGCTTGTAGCACTTTGGCATTGAGAAAAGTCCTTTTACACACAAATATATTATTATTATTATTATTATTATTATTATTATTATTAATTATGACAATATTAATATTATTAGATCAAATTTTATTCCAAAATCAAAAGGTCAAAAGTGAAGCAAATCATCTTGACTATATAGTCTTAGATAGTTAGTTATATATATATAATAGTTAGTTTACCCAAAAAAGAAAATGGCAAGAGCATTCAACAAGTTTCAGCAAGACTAGTAAACTAACTTTCCGTTTAGTTTACACTGTATGTGAAATATCAATCATATAAGGTGTCTAGTTTGTTTTAGACACCTGTGAGTATTGCAGCTCAAATGTTCACGCTTCTATTCTGGTCTGGCACATGACATCTCAGCTCATTGATTTCTTGCATCATTTCTATAATTACCTGAACTGAATAACCATATGCATGGAAGCATTTGCACCGGTTGACTTCCCCCTGAAATGGGGAATATTCTTTTTGATGAGGAAGTATAAATGATGTGTTTGTGTTCTATTCTGATGTGTTTTGTGAGCTGCTGGACTGATGCATTTCTCCACAGGGTGCAGTTTATTCTGACATGCTGAACGCTTGTGTTCAAAACTGTTCCTGCATCGAGTTACACAGCTGCAATTGCAGCTATAATGACATCTAAGAACATTCGGCATAATTTTTCCATTATCTAATAGTGTCGCTCTTATATTGGGACACTTTTTTTTTTATATTCCAAGAGACTTGCCAATGCATTGTCTTATGCAATTCAAGACCAATAACTTTCTTTTAGCAAGAAGACATGGCTCTTTGTAGCCGCATAAAAGGAAATGTGTTGCATCATGACTGTATTTCTGCATATTGCTTGAATGTCGATCGTTCGGAGCTTAGACTTCTTAGCTATGTTTTATTTAAGATTCAACTATATCTTAATATTTTAGCTGAAAATGCATTAGGAGAAATAAACATTAAGTAAAATGCTTTTACAAATAAAATTATTATTAGTAGTAGTAGTAGTAGTAGTAGTATAAATTGTTTTCCAAAAAGGAGAAATATGATGCAAATCGTATCATAAAGTAGCATAATCATGCATTTGGATGGTTAATATTGTCCTATTTTTTATTATTATTATTATTATTATTTTAATTAATTTTATTACATTTATGTATTTAATTTATTAATTTTATATAATAATAACGATAACCATCATGTAATCTAAAAGGGTTATTTTTTGCATTTATTAATTTAACCTTTATTTTATTTTTACAAATTATTATTATTATAAATTGTTTTCCAAAAAGGAGAAATATGATGCATATCGCATCATAGTAGTAGCATAATTATGCATTTGGATGGTTAATATTGTCCTATTTTATTATTTTTATTTTATTTATTTTTATTATTATTATTATTATTATTATTATTATTTAATTTTTTCATTATTTGATTTTTAATTTCATTTTTATTAATTAATTAATTTGTTTATTTAATTTTATTTTATATAATAATTATAACAGTAATCATCATTATGTAATCTAAAAGGATTATTATTTTTTGCACTTTTTTAATTTAACCTTTTTTATTTTTATTTTAATTGATATAATAATAATAGTCATCAATGCTATGACAATCTTAAAGGATTATTTTTTGTAATTTTTTAAATGTAACCTTTTTGTTTGGTTGTGTTTGGTAAATCATTACATTTTGTTATGTGTTCATATTTAATGTTCATATTGTTTGCAGAAATATAATGAGGATAGCAGCTCAGATCATTATGAGATCAGTGTTATTTTAATATTATTATATAATACATTTTATTAATATTTTAATATGAATATAAAAATAAAATAAATAAAAAGTTAACATTTTGTTGTATTAAATTAAAATAAATAAAAACAATAATATTTTTATATTTACAGTTTTTCATTTATTTATTTTTTATTTTGCTATGTGCTTATCATTTTTATTAGTTTTTGTTATTTTTTAAATATAACTGTTTGTTTAATTTGTTTTTATTTTCGTTTTAGCTTGTTTTAGTTACATTTTTATTTATTTCCAGTTAACTTTTCCAGTTAACATTTCTAACTAATATTTTATTTTATTTTATTTTATTTTATTTTATTTTATTTTATTTTATTTTATTTTATTTTATTTTATTTTATTTTATTTTATTTTATTTTATTTTATTTTATTTTATTCAGGAAATTGTTTTTAATAGTTTTAGACTTTTGTACCTAATTAAATATGAACAGTGTGAGTAGAGAAACCTCATGTACATACATTAAAGTCTCATTAAAGTGAGATGTGTTTTGTTCTCCTCATTTGTCTCACTCAGGTCCTGTTCTTGGTGTTGTGGCCCGGCGTCTCCGTGAAGCTACGGCCGCCGGCTCCACGTTTGAGATGAGCTGCCAGGCCAACATTCAAAACCTCCCGCCGGGAACCGCCTTCTCCATCCTCATCTTGTCCGAGGAGGCCATCGGGTCGCCCAGCCGCGAACTGGCCTCTCTGGGCCCTGAGATGGTTCTCCAGCTGGAGGACAGCGGTGAGCCGGGCCGACGGGACGGCCTGATGCTGGTGAAGACCGGGAAGAGGGAGTTCCAGTTCCGGATCCAGGCGGTGCAGGTGACCGATCGTGGGTTTTACTCCTGTGAGATGAAAGCCTGGACGAAGCAGCCCGGGGAAGACTGGGTTGAGATGGCCAAAGGAGTGTCTAATAAGGTTCAGATCGCTTTCACACACAAAGGTACAGAAGACAAGATATATTTTGGTGATTCTCACAAATGCATGTCCATTTGTACCATTAGGTGTATTATTGCATTTTATTTAATATTAATATTTAATGTTTGTTGTGCTTGTAGCACTTTGGATTTGAGAAAAGTGCATTTACAAATACTATCTATCTATCTATCTACCTATCTATCTATCTGTATATAACTAGAACTAGAACTAACTAAATTAAACAATCAAGAATTTTAAATTTGCTATATAGAACATTTAACTAGTGGTTTTTTTTTTGTTTTTTTATTGTGTTTGGTGTTGAATTTTACTTTATTTTATTTCTTTTCTTTTTTTTTTACATTTATTTTTTATGTTTATTTACTTGTGGGAATTTGGGTTTAAGAAAAGTGCATTTACAATTATTTATTTTTTTTTTAATATCATTATTACTAATAAACTACTACTAATAATAAATATTATTATTATTATTATTATTATTATTATTATTATTATTATTATTATTATTATTATTTAAGTACAGTTATTTAAATTAATATTGCTAATAACACCAGAAGTAATATCAATACTCTTGTTGTTGTTTATTATTATTGTCATTATTTACAGAAAATATCTATCTATCTATCTTACTACTGTATATACAATCAGCCATTTTAGATTTGATATATAGAACATTTAACCAGTGTTTTTTATTTTATTGTGTTTGGTATTGAATTTTATTTTATTTTATTTATTTTTTACTTTATTATTATTATTATTATTATTATTATTTTATTTTATGTTTATTTTGCTTATAGCACTTTGAAAAGTTCTTTTAGAAAATACAATTATTATTAATAATAATACTAATTATTATTAGTAGTAGTAGTAGCAGTAGTAGTTGTAGTAAAATTATTATATGTAAAAAAAAAAAAAATTATATTATTTTATTTTGATTCTTGTATTAGAATTTCACCAGTTGTAATATAAACTTTCTAAGTAACATAAATCCAGAAAGATGAAACAAAATAATTTCTTTAACATGCCAACAACAATAACAAATCACTAGAAGGATCTTCTCCTATAAATTGTAATGACGTCACTGGTTCGTGAGGAGTATCTGTAGTTTGTCTCAAACACAGCTGGATGTTTGTAGGTATCTTCACAGGAGGATAAATGTAACACTTCTGAGTCATTCAACAAGCTGAATGTGAGATTCTGATCTATAGGAAACACAAAGTGATAATGAAGAATGAGTGAATCAACTATCCATGCTCAGTCACAGGGGACTGTGCCTACTGCAAACCTGTGAAATTTGATAAATAAAGTCTCATTTAAGTATGATGTATGATTCCTATGGCACATGATGTATGCTTGGTGTATAGTGATGATCTTCAGTTTTGGCTCAAAGATCTAACTGGATGAGCCACATTTCAAGCCGACAAATGCACAGCTGTGATCACACCTCAGTCAAATTCTGTTCGATTTTAAATGTAACCTACAGGTACATCTATAATTAGGGCTATAAACTAGACATTTATAATGTTGCAAAAGATTTCTATTTCAAATAGATGCTGCTCTTTTGAAATTTGTTCATCTGTGAATAGTGAAAAATAAAATGTATCACAGTTTCTACAAAAATATTGTGGCGCACAACTGTTTGATAATAATGAGAAATGTTTCTTGAGCAGCGAATCAGCATATTAGAATGATTTCTGAAGGATCATGTGACACTGAAGACTGGAGTAATGATGCTGAAAATTCAGCTTTGATCACAGAAATAAATTACATTTTAAAAGATATTCACATAGAAAACAGCTATTTTAAATTGTAATAAGATTTCACATTTTTATCAAATTAATCCAGCCTTACAGACCCCAAGCTTTTTGAACAGTATTGTATATAATGCATATAATGCTCAGTATGCTTTTATCAGTATCTTATAAGACTTAAATCATGCTATTTTTGCTCTGTTTTATCATTTCCTACAAGGTCCCACATTTGATGTGTCCATCAGTTCAGACACAACGAGTGTTTTCCCCTGGGAAACTGTGAAGATGGAGTGCGACGTCAGTGTTAGCGGCACGCCTCCCGCTACAGGTGAGTTACACGTGTTTCTTTCTCATTAACACAAACATGAAATAAAGAATAGAGATGATGCTAATTATGCTGGTGTAAACTAATTATCAGTTTAAACTTTTTAAATGTTACAGTTTGTTTCTTTAAACATAAATAATCTTGTTAGGTTCATGTTTAAAACATAAGAAAAAAAAACCATTATTTTCATCTCATGCAATGTTGCTTGAGAAAGCAAATTAATCCCCTTTTAAAGGGACAGTTCACCCAAAAATGAATATTTGCATAAAATTTGCATAAAATGTGCTCACCCTTAGGCCATCCAAGATGTAGCTGAGTTTGTTTCTTCATCAAAACAATGGATCCACTGAAGTGAATGGGTGCCGTGAGAATGAGAGTCCAAACAGCTGATAAAAACATCACAATAATCCACAAGTAATCCACACCACTCCAGTCCACCAATTAAAAATCTTGAGACGACAAAATAAACAAATCCATCATTAAGACCCTTTTAACTTCAAACCATTGCTAAAATATGAGTCCATAATCCATAATAACGCTTCCTCCAGTGAAAAAGTGGTTTGGTCTGAATCAGGAGAGAAATCTGCACAGATCAAACACTGTTTACAAACCAAAACAGCTCTAAACAAATATGATGTGAGAGAGAACAGGAAATTGGCTTTTTTTGGATTATGGACTGAAAGCAACAGTTTGAAGTTAAAAACGTCTTAATGATGGATTTGTTTCTTACAAACATGCAGATTTTGGCTTCTCAAGCTGTTAACTGATGGACTGGAGTGGTGTGGATTACTTGTGGATTATTGTGATGTTTTTATCAGCTGTTTGGACTCTCATTCTGACGGCACCCATTCACCGCAGTGGATCCATTGGTGAACAAGTGATGCAATGCTACATTTCTCCAAATCTGATGAAGAAACAAACTCAACTACATCTTGGATGGCCTGAAGGTGAGTATTTAAGTTTCAATTTTGTGTAAACTATTCCTTTAAAAAAATTTCATTGTGATTTTTTTTTTTTTTTTTTTTTTCCCTCACATTTATTAATGCTGAATCAAATCCAAACTATGCATTACAGAGAAAACATCACACTGGCATTTCTCATGCCATATTACAGTTGTTTTACCAAGCTCAGGTCATGAATAACTAGGTTATGTTATGGCTGACTGCTGTTATCAGCTTTACTCTGGTCATTAAGCACTGTCAGACGCTCTTTTCTTCAGAACAGCTGAGAAAAATCATGCAAACACTGTTCCTGCGATGTTCCACACATCAGCCAAAATCAACAGGTTCACAGCGAGAGCCAGATGAGATTTGTGCGATAATAACAGATCAGCTAACAGCAGATGTGCTCATGCCTGCATGTGTTGCATTTGGATCTTAGTTCTGAAAACAAGCACTAGTGTGTGTGTGTGTGTGTGTGTGAACACGTATTTCACGTTCAAACCGGTTTGGTGACATCTACCGGAAGTTTCTATTCTACCATTTTATTATTCACAAAACCCTAAAGATCAGGCAGTTCTGGCTGATTGAGTCATTTAATACACTTTATTGTTGATTTATCATCCATTTCCTTGTTTTACTTCCTTTAGGTGTGTTTATGTGGTGAAAGTTCACATTCACACTGTAGGAGTCAGTTTACACAAGTGATATCAAAACAATTATAAAGTTTTGTTGCTCTTCATCATACAGTGTGTATATATATATATATATATATATATATATATATATCTTGATTCAGACATTTTGGCTCATGTGTGCTGTGAGAAAAGAGAAATGGGCAAAAATGAGACTCACTGAGAGATATAGAGAAAAACAGAGTTTACTTTTTCCATTGCAACAAAACTGGTCCTTTTTGTTTCGTTTTGTGTCACAGTCAAAACCTTTTATAACCACAGTATGTTTAATGTCATTTTTTGATGAACAAAGTGGAAAAATAACATGCGTTCATTTGGTTCTGGCCTTGCACAGTTCATTTTAACATGATCTTATGCTTTTTGTTAAATACATAGTGTATGTATTGTCATAATGTCATCATTGAGACACTTGTAGTTTTTATTAATATTTGGATTTAGTTTTTATATTTTCTGTTTTCATTTTAATTTTAGTTTTTAATTTTAGTAATTTTATTAAGGCATTTTTAGCAATCTTTTAGTTATTTTCTATATTTTTTTATATTTTTTTTTATATTATATATATATATATATATATATATATATATATATATATATATATATATATATATATATATATATATATATAATAAGTTTATTCAACTTGAAATGTTAAGTTGTACTAAGTAATAACTTAGATATTTGTGTTTGCTAAACTTAACAGATGGGTAAGTAACCCAGCTGACTTAAAATTTTAAGTTGATTCAACTCAAATATCTAAGTTGTCACTTAGTTTAATTTAACATTTCAAGTTGCATAAACTTTTTTTTTGAGTTGACTGAATTTAAAACTTTGAGGCAGCCAGGTTACAAATTATTTTAAGTTGACTCAACAAATTGTCTTTTACAGTGAAGTAGTATTTTATGGTTTTAGGATTCATTTTCATTTTAGTTAACTATAATTATACTGGTCTTTAGTATATTATTTAGCCAAAACTGAAGTGATGACATTGATTAAAAATGTCCAAAAGTTGTTTAAACAATTTCAAAAGCACAGTAAGCTTTTATTTTACGACGTCTTGTAATATCACTAAGAGCTATAAAGAAAAAGAGAGTTTACTTCCTCCTTTACAACAAAACTGGCTCTTATTGTTTTGTTTTGTGTCACAGTCAGAACCTTTTATAACCACAATATGTTTAATGTCATTTTTTGATGAAGTGGAAAAAAAAAAAAAAATAACATAGTCTATGTATTGTCATATTGTCATCATTGAGACACTTATAGTTTTTATTAATATTCTGATTTTTTTTTTTCTTATTTATTTTTTTATATGGAGGTTTTATTCATATTTATTTAAGTTTAAGTTTATTTTGATATATCAATTTAAACTAAATTAAAATAATAAATGAACGTTTATTTTATTCCAGTTAATATTTATTTTATTAAAGACAATGTTTGTTTGTTTGTTTTTTAATGGTTTTAGGATTTATTTTAGTTTTAGTTAACTATAATTATACTGGTCTTTAGTATATTTAGCCAAAACTCAAATTATGACATTGTGATTAAAAATGTCCAGAATTAATTTAAACAATTTCAAAAGCAATAAGCTTTCATTTTAAGACATACTGTAATATGACGTCTTTATTGCAGTGAACTTGTGACGTTTAATTAGTTTTGTTTATACCATCTGCGGCTGTCGCTCACAGTTCAGTGCATAAATGCAACTGAATATCAAATATGGCTGGTTTAATAACTTTTACAAATTGCGCTTGAAAAATGCCCCCCAAAAAATTTCACGTTGATATATTTTACCTTTTTTATATATTTTACATTTTTAACATTTTTATTAAAAACTATATATTATAGGTTTTAAGTAAAAATAAAGTCGAAGGAAAGAAATGAGTCAAATAGCCAAATTATTTGAAGATGACTTTCATTAAAATGAAATATGAGAAAGTATTTCAACATCCAAAAAAAAATCCAGATTTCACCATCATGCTGAGAGATTGCCGTTATATTTGTAACCTGTTGGAGGTTGAGTGTCGGTCAGAATGAGGCAATAAACCGGTCTTTAAGAGGACGTTACTGGAATCGGTTTCAGACGTGTCTGCACTTGCCTTTATTGCAGCACAAACGTGGAAATGAATGTTTAATGTTGGGAAAAGACTTCATAAACTGATGACATGTGAAACTGGGTCACGCTGTGTGTGTTTTTCAGCGTGCAGCAACATGTCATGCTATCTCAAGATCAAGACGTCATGTATTATGATTTTTAACGTAGACGCAGTTCAAAAAGTTATTGTATTGTTTGCAGATATGTTATCAATTAGTAATTACTATGTGATTTTAGTTGTCTGAGAGCTGCACAAGGTGACCTGGACTAACACAAGCCATTTATTTCAGTGCTTCACCTCAGGTGTGTTTGTACTTGTAATTAAGAAGTCTTAGTTTAGATTGCTTCATAAGATCCTTTCAAAATAAAGGCTGATCCGGATTAAGTCACCTAGATTTGATTCATATCACGTAACATTTATCATGGAGAAGCCATTATTTTGAAAAGAGAAGTTTTATTTCACAATTCTGACTTTTTTCCCTTACAGTTTTTTTTTTTTTTTTTTTTTTTTTAATGTCTCACAATTCTTACTTTTTTCACAGTTCAATATTTTTTTCTTAAATTCTGAGTTTTGTTTTGCAGTTCTAACCATTTTCATGCAATTTTGACTTTTTAAAAAACAAATTGTGTTTTTTATTTCACAGTCATGACATTTTATACAAAATTCAGTTTTTAATCTCACAGTTTTGACTTTTAATTTCAATGTTTGTTTAAATTCAGGTTTTTTTTCATTCTAAGTTTTATTTTTTTATTTTCATGCATTCTGACTTTTTTAAAAATCAAATTCTATTTTTTATCTCGCAAATTTTGAATTTATATCTCACAATTCTGATGTTTTATATACAAATTCAGTTTTTAATATTCAGTTTTTAAGCCTGACTTTTAATCTCAAAATCTGTCTTTTTATCTGGCAATTCTAAATTTATATCTCAAAGCTGAGTTTATATCTCACAATTTTTTTTTTTAAATCTTTCACTTGTGACTCTTATTTTATAATTCTGAGAAAAGGTCAAAATTACGAGATAAAAAGTTGCAATTACCTTTATTATTTTTTTATTATTATTCAGAATTTATTTTGCAGTTCTGACCATTTTTATGTAATTCAGAATTCTTAGAGAAATCTAATTTTGTTTTTTATCTCACAATTACGAATTAATACACTGTAAAAAAAAAAAAAAAATAAATAAATAAATAAAAAATTGTTGAGTCAACTTAAAATAATTTGTTATCCTGCTGCCTTAAAATTTTAAGTTCAGTCAACTCAAATAAATTTAGTCAACTGTTAAGTCGTACTAAGTCAGTTGGCTAAACAAAAATTTTTAAGTTTGTTTAACTTAAAAGCTGGGCTTGTTACTCAGCTTAAAATTTTAAGTTGAATCCACTCAAATATCTAAGTTGTCACTTTGTACAACATTTAATGTTGACTAAACTTTTTTGAGTTGACTGAACTTAAAATTTTAAAGGCAGCCAGGTAACAAATTATTTTAAGTTGACTCAACAAATTGTTTTTTACAGTGTAGGATCTCTTGTTTTCTTTGCTCATGTTTATAACTCGTTTCGAGTTTGTGTGTACAGTATTATCATCTCTAGTGGAGATCAGATTGTGTCAGCTGTAATACGAACAACTTTTCCTCGAGACACTTCCTGCCGTGTTGCTTTATCTGTAAGGATGCTTTAACTCGTTGCAATCTATCATTCCTCTAATAGCTCTCATTCTCCGCTCCTTCATTTTCTCCTAAGGCCAAAGTCTTGCCACATCAGTAACACTGTAATCTCGGGGGATGAACAGCATGTACTGCAGGGCTTCATAACCATCTTTTGTCTCTTATGTAAGGCTCTACATGTCTGCTGTCCTAGAAAAGAGCAGGTTCGAGTCGAGCATCTGCATCTGTATCACCTTGACGTGCCTTTGGTTTTTCCTCCAGACATGTTCACGATATACAGTACGGTCTGAGAGCACATTGAAAATCAAATTTTGTTACTTCAACTGAGGCTCAAGATGCTCTCAAATCATGCTGGGGGGGTGGACACAATTATTTAATTTGATAAAGATTACGAAGACAGACAGAATAGCAAAAATGAGTTTGAATAGGCTTTAAGTTTCATAGGACTGCCATGTGTGTTTAAAGGATCCGCAAAAGTCTGTGACCCTTGTGCAAATCGTTCGGGTTAAGTACATTAAATCGAATGGCTTTTCTCTATTCATGAGTCCCTCGGGCCAAATGTCAGCTCACATCTCGCAAGGCCTGCTCCGCTCCAGCCGCTGACCCTTCCTCATTACTGTAAGTCAAGCTCCAAACACATTAGCTCAGGATGGACACGGGATCGAGGAGATCGTAGCAGTAATAATGGAGCCTTAGCATTTCTGCTCGAGAGCGTCTCTCTATCTCAAACGACTCGATATGTCATGAAGATAAAACACTCCCATTACCGAAAGAGAAGATTATCCACCGATTAGATGCACATCAGTCCTCAAAAATGTGTTTAATAGCATTTACTAAGACTAGCGTCACTGTTCATACACAAAACAACACTATCGGATTTGTGATTTCACAACTTACTTAGCAACAAGCTATTTTTTAATTTCGACATGCAAAATAGTCATCGCTACAAATGAGACTGTTTGCCGTCCAAGAATGTCTTTTTGCACAATAGCAGCCTGGTCAAACAAGAGCGCTGGCTTATAATTAACCGCATTACCCACAATCCTCTGTCGACTCCGCAGAATAACTGTAATTAGTAGGGTATCGAATATGACTCTATATGAATCTATTGCGTTCCGGGTCAGTGCACTTTTGTTTTCTTTATATTTTCCCTACAGGATTAAAAAATCACCAGTGAGATCTGTAGTAATTCAGTTGTTTCTCATAGAATGCACTGAGATGAAATGGAGAGTCTCCTGCTTCTCAAATGTTTCTCCTGAACAAATAACTCAAGTGATGTTGAATGCATCTCTTTCTGAGCAATTCGCACATTCATGTTATAAGCTCAGTACTTTGCTGAACTAATATATGTGTGTTTGTTTGTTTGTTTGTTCATTTGTTTATTTTTATTGTTTCTCTGAAGCAATGTTAGGAGAAATATCTGAAACCAAGCTGATTCTGTAAAGAAGCATAAATAGATCTCATCATCATTAATTATTTATATTTTATCTATTTGTTTGTTTGTTTGTTTATGCATTTATTTACACATCGATTTATGCATTTATTTGTGCATTTATTTCTGAATATGGGCATTTACTTATTTATGCATTTTATGTATTTGTGCGTATATTATAAATATATTGAGCATTTTTAATGTATTTATTTATTTATGCATTTATTTATGCCTTTTATTTATGCATTTATGCATTTATTTATGCATTCATGCATTTATTTCTGAATTTGTGTATTTATTTACTTATGCATTTCCTTATGCATCTGTGCATTTTATTTATATGTGAATTTATTATAAAAATTTTGCGCATTTATTTTTTATTTATGCATTTGTGCATTTTATTTATGCTTTTTATGCTTTTATCTGTGCATTTATGAATTTATTAGTGCATTTTTAATTTATGAATTCATGCATTTATTTATGCATTTGTGCATTTTATTTTCTATGAATTTATAATGAATATTTTGTGCATTTATGTATTTTTTATTTATTTATGCATTTGTGCATTTTATTTATGCCTTTTTAATGCTTTTATTTATGTATTTGTGCATTTATATACTTATTTATTTACAGACGCATTTATTTGAGCATTTATTATTTTATTTGTGCTTTTTTAGTTTATGAATTCATGCATTTATTTATGCATTTGTGCATTTATCTGATAATGCATTCACATTCATTCTTCTGTTAAAACTTGTGTATTATATTAGCTGTAAAGCTGTTTAAATCGTCATTTTTACATGGGTTTTCATATTTACAGCATTCTTAGGAACACGTCATAGTTTTATGAAGAGTTTCTTTAAGGCCAATGTCCTCAATGTTTTGGTGTTTTTTTTTTTTGTTTTTTTTTATCTCATTTTCTCTGTATTCCTCTTCTTCCCCACATTCATTGTTTCGGTCTGTGTAATGGGTAGAGGGGGCCGTTGTGTTCAGGTCTTTGAGTCAGCGCGTGGGTTTGACAGCAGTGGGCCGTCGTACAGTCAGTCTAATTGCTGGTTTGGGACCATCGCGCCTTTATAGTCATCTCTTTCACTCTTTCTCTGCGCATAGACGTGCATTTCATTGCTATTCCAGCGAAGGGAGACAGAAAGCGTTATTTTTATAGGACATGCCACATCTTCTAATTGATCTTTAGTTCTTTGAACCAGTATGTGTTAGTGAGGAAAAAAAGACTTCTGCAAGAAATGGAGCTGAAAGATTTGCAATTTGATGAGATCTTGGCGCGACCTCTGCAATAATAATAAGCTATGCTAGAAAAAAAAAGTGGTAGAGGATCCTTAAATAAATGCATCTCAAAGGAAAGGGATTTTGGACATTTGCAGTCCTAAAAATATGTCCTCATTGGTAGTATTTTTGAATCTAGAGGCAGTTTTCTGTGTTTTATGTGCTCCATGTGGAGGTAGATTAGAAACTTAATATCTTCTTATAACACAGTGTTATTGTTTTATATTGAGAGGGAAAAAAGCATGAAACAATATTTTTAGTTCAAATGAGCTTTGTTACTAAAGGTTTAGGTGCAGTACAAGTTAAGCTTGCTTTATTTATTTATTTTATTCATGCATTTACTTATGCATTTCTTAATGCATTTCTGTATTTACAGTACCTCTTTATGCATTTATTTATGCATTAATTTATTAATACTCTTATTTACACATTTATTAACGCAGTTATTCACTAATTTATTCATGCATTTATTAATGCATTTGTACATGTATTTACTCATTTATTTATCTATGCATTTATTAGATATAATCAAATGCACTATTTATGCATTTGTTTCCACATTTATTTTTGCATTTATACATGTATTTATGTATGCTTTATTTATTTATGCATTTATTTACTCATTCGTGCATTCATTTCTGCATTTATTAAATGAGTTTATAAAATGTGAGATTTATGTGTTAAACGTTTCACATATTAATCATAATTCTGTGATTTCTTCCTCATCAGATGACGTAGCGTACGAGATGAAGTGGTTTCTGAGTCGTCTGAGGGGTTTAAACAGCCCGTCCCTGCTAGCCAGTATGGACCGCTGGGGTGTCGTGCACAAGGCCCGTCGCAACGACAGCAGCGACTGTAGCCTGGAGCGATTGGGACCCAGAAAGTTTGCCTTGAACGTTCACAGCACCCAGGACAGCGACGCAGGCGACTATCACTGCACCGCAACGCCCTGGATCCGGTCGACCGCCACCGGAGTCTGGAGCAAAGTGCCGGAGGTCTCCTCACACAGAGTCTTCCTCAATGTGAAGTTTGCATGTGAGTAGTGCATAGAATTGCTAAAAGTAACCCTTAAATGAAGTCATGCAAGTTTCACAAGCTTTTAAACGTTAATGGGAGGCTGCCAGCATTTGACACTCATTCCCACGACAATATTGCGATCATCCGAAACTTCTCAATGCATGTTGGAGCATGCACATGTATTATTAAGAAATCTTGTGCATTTGCTTGGTAGAGGAATAGTCTAGCAAAAATGTTGAATTGTCATTCTTCAGGAAGTCTTTAGAAAATTCTGAATGACATTGTGAAAGTGTAAATTGTTCAATAGTGAATCTGTAAAGCTCCGAAAATAGGGGGAAAAAACCCACAGACGTCATAACTTCAGTCCAACAGTGTAAAAAATAAAAAACACAATTTTTGAGTCAGCTTAAAATAATTTGTTACCCTGCTGCTACCCTAAGTTCAGTCAACTAAAATAAGTTTAGTCAACTTGAAATGTTAAGTTGTACTAAGTAACAACTTAGATATTTGTGTTTGCTAAACTTAACAGATGGGTAAGTAACCCAGCTGCCTTAAAATTTTAAGTTGATTCAACTCAAATATCTAAGTTGTCACTTAGTATAATTTAACATTTCAAGTTGAATAAACTTTTTTTGAGTTGACTGAACTTAAAATGTTAAGGCAGCCAGGTTCCAGATTATTTTAAGTTGACTCAACAAATTGTTTTTTTACAGTGAAGTCTTAAGAAGTCATATGATAGAAGACTGAAAATTAAGTAATTTTTCAAAAAAAAAAAATTCCTGTTTATCAAAGGTCTGAAATTTCCATTAATAACTTTATTTTTTTGTGCATATACAAAAGCTTTATTTATGTATTTCTTTATTTGTGCATTTACTTACTAATTTATTTATTCAGTATGCATTTATTCATTTTATTTGTGCATGTATTTACTGTGTATGCATGTTTTTATTTATGCATTTATTCTATATGCATGTATGCATTTATTCATATGATTTGTGCATGTATTTATTTATGCATTTATTTATGCATGTATTTACTATTTATGCATGTTTTTATTTATGCATTTATTAATGCTTTACTTCTTGCTTATGCCTTTATTTATTTGTGCATTTACTAAATGCGTTTATTTATGCATTTCCATATTTATTCCTTTATTAGGCATTTATATACATTTTATATGAATTTTACTTACTTTAAAAATCTGTTTAAACCATTTTTTTTTTTTTTTGCTTTTTTATTAATAAACACTAAATGTTTGTGTATGTGTATATTTTTGTTCTCCTTTCAGTGTGGGACTCAATGAAGCTGCCTTTGCTGTACGGGATCTGTGCTTCAGTGACTGTCGGCGTAGTTTCTCTCGTCCTGGGCCTGCTCTGTGCTCACTGCTGCTGTAAAACCACTACACCTACCCCACGCTCTCGCAACAAACTCATGGAGCTAGAGATGGATTGACAAAGACAGTACAGTTGTCCCCTGCCGACATGGACGGCGTGGTGACAACTGATGAACACTGGGACGCGTCCCGTGATGTTATGCACCACCTGGAAGGAGAAACTACATTCTCAGAGGAAAAAACTATTGAATCAGAGTCAACGACCAGGGCGAATTACTCAATTATTGCACTAAACACATTCTTATATCAGCCAGGTTCACGTTTTGTTGGATTTATGAAAGTTTCGTCAGCCTACATTGAAACAAGAAGTGTTAAAGAAGATTATTTTACAGTCTGAAGAGATACCTGAGAAAAGGTTTTGACAAATTGAAGGATTATATTACTCTACATCAAGCTCCAAAGAGACCGTCTGCTTCCAGATCAGGGTTTAAAGACTCGTTTCTACCTGGATTCTTCTGAGTTTGGTGCTACTCTCTTTTTGCAAGACATGGGAACTGAACCCGTGTCCCAATGTGAAAGATGACATTTTATCTGTGATTCTGTGACATTTTGTGTTGTATTGTATGTATGGTTTGGTTTTGTTCTTCAGCCCATCCAGAGTTGACCAGCTCTGACCAACCCTTCCCTCTAAAAGCAAACTAGTCAACCATTATCAACTGGTTAACTGTAAAGGCGACAGAGGCGGTCACACTAGATTTTAAGCATATGAAAGGAATTGGAATATATGATGTTTGAAAAAATAGTTTTTTAAATAAGTAGTATTTTTTTTTTTTAATAAATAATGAATTTATAATGCGAAAATATATCATCATCTCTTGTTTCCAGTACACCCTACCAACCACATCACATTGGAACAACTGTTTAGAAACATTCTAGGAACTGATTAGCAACGCTGTAGCAATGACTAAATGTTACAGCTATCTAGCAACATTCTAGAAAATGCTTTAAACATCATAGCAACCAACCAAAATACCATGACAACTGTATAGAAACGCCCCAACAACCCCCTAAAACACTCTAGCAAACGTGCGCCTCCTAGCAATAAGAATAACTTTAAACATTGCAACAACCACCCAGAACACCATAGGAACTGCACAGAAACACCCTAGCATCTACCTACAATATTACAATGTAGCAAAGACCAATGGACAGTCTAGAAACAGCTTTGAACATTGTAGCAACCCAGAACGCGTCATAGCAACTACAAAGAAATGCCCTAGCAACTATCTACAAAAATGTACTGAAGCAAAGACCAGAACATCCTAAAAACAAGCCTAGAATCCACTTTGAACATTGTCACAGCCACCCAGAACACCATAGAAACTGCCAATAGCATTCTGCTGTCGCAAAGACCAAGAGCATCCTAGCAACTGCATAAAAAAATGCCCTAGCAACTACCTAAAACACAAACAAACACCAAGAGCATCCTAGCAACACCCTAGAAACTACTATGAACATTTTAGCAACCATCCTGAACACTCTAGCAACTACCTAAAATACTAACAAATACCTAGAGCATCCTAGAAACACCTTAAAATCCATTTTAAACATTGTAGCAATCACCTACAACATCCTAGCAACTGCATAGAAACACCCTAGGAACTCTCTACAACACAAACAAACACTACGAGTGTCCTAGCGACACCCTAGAAACCACTTTGAACACTGTAGCAATCACCTAGAAAATCATAGCAACATCATAGATATGCCCTAGCGACTACCTCAAACAATCTATTGTTGCAAAGACCAAGAACATCCCAACAACTGCACAGAAACGCCCAAAAACTACAACATTCTAGAAAACACCAAGAGCATTCTAGAAACTGCTTAGAAGAATCTGAGCAACTACCTAAATCACCACAAAGAGCATCCTAGCAACACTCTAGTAACCACTTTGAACATCCTAGCAACCATCCAGAATGTGCAGTAAGTTAGACACTCTAGCAATTACCTAAAACACTAACAAACACCTAGAGCAACCTAGCAACATCTTAGAAACCAGTTTAAACATTGTAGCCATCAACTAGAACATCTGCATAGATACACCTTAGCAACTACCTACAACAATCTTCTGTAGCAGAGACAGAGAACGTCCTAGCAACTGCATGGAAACTCTCTAGGAACTCCCTACAACACAAACAAACACCAAGAGTGTCCTAGCAACACCCTAGAAACCACTTTCAACATAGTAGCAATTACCTAGAACATCATAGCAACTTTATAGATACACCCTAGCAACTACCTACAACAATCTGCTGTAGCAAAGAGAAAGAATGTCCTAGAAACTGCTTGGAAACTCCCTAGGAGCTCTTTACAACACTAACAAACACCAACAGCATCTTAGCAACAGCCTAGAAACCACTTAGAACATTGTAGCAATCAACTACCTACAAGAATCTGCTGTAGCAAAGACCAAGAACTGCATAGAAACACCTAAGAAACTACAACATTCTAGCAAACACCAAAAGAATCTAGTAAGCTGCATAAAAACATCTGAGCAACTACCTAAATCACCACCAAGAGCATCCTAACAACACCCTAGAAACCACTTTGAACATCTTAGCAACCATCCGGAACAGTGTAGCAAGTTAACAACGGCATAAAAACACTCTAGCAACCACATAAAATACTAACAAAAACAAAGAGCACCCTAGCAACAGCTTAGAACCCACTTTCAACAGTGCAGCGTTCACATAAAATATCATAGCAACGGCACAGATACACCCTAGTAACTACATTCTGCTGCAGCAAAGACAAAAAACATCCTAGGAACTCCCTACAAACCTAGCAAACACCAAGAGCATCCTAGCAACAGCTCAGAAACCACTTTGAACATTGTAGCAATTACCTAAAATACCATAGCAACTATATAGATACACCTTAGCAACTACCTACAACAATCTGCTGTAGCAAAGACAAAGAACGTCCTAGCAACTGCATAGACACATCCTAGGAACTCCCTACAACACTAACAAACACCAAGAGCATCCTAGTAATACACTAGAAACCACTTTGAACATTGTATTAATTATCTAAAATATCATAGGAACTTCATAGAGACACCTTAGCAACTACCTACAACATTCTGCTGCAGCAAAGACAAAGAACGTCCTAGCAACTGCATAGAAGTTCCAATAGAAACTCCCAGAAACACTAACAAAGACAAAAGGCATCCTAGCAACAGCTTAGAAACCACTATAAACATTGTAGCATTCACCTATAACATCACAGCAACTGCATAGATACACCCTAGCAACTACCTACAACAATCTGCTGTAGTAAAGACAAAGAACCTCCTAGCAACTGCATAGAAACTTCCTAGAAACTCCCTACAACACTAACAAACACCAAGAGCATCCTAGTAACACCCTAGAAACCACTTTGAATATTGTAGTAATTATCTAAAATACCATAGCAACTGCATAGATACACCCTAGCAACTACCTACAACAATCTGCTGTAGCAAAGACAAAGAACCTCCTAGCAACTGCATAGAAACTTCCTAGGAGCTCCCTACAACACTAACAAACACCAAGAGCTTCCTAGCAACACACTTTGAACATTGAAACCACTTTAAACATTGTAGCAACAACATAGATACTTTGAACATCATAACAAACACCCAGAATGCTATGGCAGCTACATTAAATACCCTAGCAACACCAGAGCCCTGGTCTGCTTGTAACGACCTTTAACATTTGTCAAGTTAACATCAAAGTTTTTCTTTTCTTTTTTTAGTTCAAGTTTACATTCTTGTAAACATGTACTGATGTGAAAATGAGTGTTTGATGTTCAGCCAAGAGGTGAATCAGTGTCATTAATGTTCCTAATTAGTAAGTGTCTTTTTTGGAAACCAACCCAACTTGGTACAGAGAGAAAGATGAAAGTCCTACACACATTCTCACAAACCCCACGATCACATGAGTATGAATGAAAGCAGTCGGACTGAAGTCTAGTGAGGCCGCCTCTCGAGCTGATGAAATGTTGACTCACTGACTCCTACAGACAGGTTAGTTCGAGTCACACAGAGGTCAGGGTTTGCTTAGGTTAAATCTGTGCCTTGGACCTGGTCTTGAAGCTCTGCTAACAGCTCAGCTCAGCCCACCGTTCTGCTTCTCCATGGAGCAAGTAGAGCTGAAACTCAATGCTGTGCATTAGGGCCAAGAGACCCCCAGAACAAGCACTTTCCTCTTCGGTGACGCCTCAAGGGCATCGGCCGACCCTTTTCCGCTTTGTGTGCGTCTGAGGGTCTTTGTCTTCAATCCTAAGCTATGGGCTAACTGGGACAAAAAAGAGCTCCTGTGAATCTCCCACATGGAAGCTAGTGGATATTCACAGTGTTTGTGCTCAACAAACATTCTGGTTCGGGTTTATTTTCAACCTCTTTTTCTCAGTATTAAACTGCCATTAATTCAGACCCAGACTACATTTAAACTTTAATTTCTAGATCTTTTCAGTCTTGAGAGTGTGTCTGTATTTGGGTTTTGTAAAGTTTATACTTTTTAAGAAAATTCAGATTGAAGTTTGAAACTGTTTCACTTTTCACCAGTGAAAATGACTGTGTTGATGTCAAACTGAGTAGCAACTGGTCTTTGTTATTTTTTTATTTGCATACTGAATTATGATTGGTGTAAGACTGTGTTACTGACTGGGTTGTTGAATGAAAAATTGAGTTATGTGGTTAACAAACTGATTAAAGAGTGGTCACTAGATAATAAGCATGCACAATTATTACAAAAATATTTTAGAAGGAATATGGTCAACAGGATATAATGGCTTGGTCCAGTGCTTTTGTTTTTAGAAAGAAATAAATTATAAATAATATTAATAAATTTTAAATGTTATAATATCACCTGCTTTGTCTTGAATATGCATTTACTGAATTGGTGTTGTGTTTCATGCATCTTAATGCATCTATTTTTTATACTGTATATGTTTAAAAAAGTTTCTTCTGCTCACCTGCATTTATTTGATCAGAAATACAGTGAAAACAGTAAAATTGTGAAATATTATTACAATTTAAAATAGCTGCTTTCTATTTGAATACATTTTAAAATGTAATTTATTTCTGTGATCAAAGCTGAATTTTCAGCATCATTACTCCAACTTGAATGTCAAACGATCCGTCAAAAATCATTATAATATGCTGATTTGCTGTTAAAGAAACATTATTATTAATGTTGAAAACAGTTGTGCTACTTTATATTTTTGTAGAAACCTTTATACTTTTTTTTCAGGATTGGAAAATGGAAATGTCAAAAGAACTGTATTTATTTGAAATAGTAATAATAGAAACTTGTTTTTCTGACTTATATTTTATGAAACCCACAATCACACGTCTTTCATGCAGAATTCTATATCGTAGCGCCATGTATTTTTATGCATGCATCAAATACCTCCATGCTGCTTAAAGGAAATGGCAGTAAATGTCTTGTTTTTGATCTTTTTTCCACTTCCTGGGAAACTCTTCTGCTGTGATTGCTGCTGATTGGCTGTGTGGGACTGGAAAGATGTTTGTCACGTGTGACGGGAAATTTGTCGGCTGTGTGTTGCACCATGTTCCACTTTCCTCTTCTTTTCTTTTTTTAGCTGCAGTCTGTCGCTCTTCTCGAATTCACTCTTGCTTATATGTGTTGTTATATTTGCAGTTCTGCTCTTGAGGCAACCTGAAACTCATTCACATTTATATTCTCCTTCCAAAACATCACAGAAACCGTTTACTGGTACAAAAATTGTAGTGCAATCAATGGTACTGTTATGTGGTATATGTGTGTATGATAATCATAATCATTTTTTAATACCGTCATTAGGTGAGAGTGTCACTTAAAATATTTAGTCTTGACATTTTCATTCAATCTTTGTAAACGTCATTGGGACACGTGTGGTGGTTCCTGGTATAAAGTCATTAGCCCATAAATGCCGTTTCATTTTCCAGTGCGGCCTCCAGTGCCCTGTAAAGTCCTGCAGCTCTCTGTGCCGAATGGGAGCATAATAAGAGCAAGAGTGTTATGAGAACGTCGCTCTCTGTTCCTCAATGTAAATGTTACAGCACTCAGAGAGAAAGAGGAATCCTTTGGTGTCTCATCAGTGTCATGGCAACAATGTAAACTGACCAGGGTGGGAAACAGTGGAGTATAACGGAGCAAGAGCACAGATTTACATTGAACCTGTCAGTCACTGTGCCAACATGTGCCAACATTAAACATGCATGTAAAAAAAAAAAAAAAAAAAAAAAAAGTCATGTGACATCAGTATAGCATGCTGTACTACTAACTGTGCAGTATGCAATAAGCAGTATGATGTGCTAGTCATAAGCTTTACGGGTTAAAACAAAGTATTTTCAATCTGGCACACATGGAAAGTGTCATATGGATCAGACCGACTGCAGAGAATCCTGAGCACATGAGCACAGTTCACGTCTGAGAAGCTGGCATCGCCGGTTCATGATGGATGGATTTGTGCCCTGAGCAGCAGACTGCCTTACAAGGAGAACTGGACCTGTTTGTACACAGGCGCATCGATCCAACATTGTCGGTGCAGATTTATGTCAATGAACTTGCAGGTATTTTTCCACTATATAAACTGCGTGTACAGTCTCCATGTCAAGAGCATGTCCAGGGGCCACATTACAAAATATATATATATATATATTTGTTTTTGTTTTTTTTTGTAAGAAAAAATCTTATCGTATCTTTTTTTCTGAAGAAAATGACGTTATCTGAATTATTATGAATTTCTTTATTCTGCTGAACACAGAAGATATTTTAAGGAATGTTGGTAGCCAAATGGGAAAAAATACTATGGATAAAAAATAAAAAAAAAAAGTAAAATATTTAAAAATGCATTTATTTTATAGTTCAATTTCGAACATTTTTACTGATATCACTCGAGACTTCCTGATAGTTGTAATTAAACATTATTTGGAGTATTCTTGTGCACAATGTACATTTCTTAATATTAAGCCTAAAATGTGTTTTAATGACACTATTGATGAGGATTGTATGATCTGTACATAATATCAGTTTTTAAATACTAAATATTTAAAGTGTACCTAAAGTATACTTGCAAGAGTTATATACCAGTTTAGTATACCAAAATTACAAATGCAAGGTATTTTTATTAAGTACATAACATGTAAATATATTTGTAGTATATTTAGCATGAAATAAATGTATTTTAAATACATCTTAGTATATTTATTTTCCACTAGGGTTGTCTGTTTGGTTACCAACATTCTGCAAATTATCTTCTTTTGTGTTTAATTTTTGGTTGAAATATCCCTTTAAATGAATTTACATATATAACACTATAGCATTTAAATTACAGAAAACTAGTTACACTGCTGCATGATGAAAGAGAGAGGTTAAAGAATGATCCCTCAGTATTTTTCCCCTCTTTTGTAAAGTCCTAGAATTGCTATTCATAGTTTTGTTGTGACGTCACACCCTTAAAGGAACGCCCACATGGAGGGGAAAACAAGGCTTTCTTCTGCCGACTGCCAGTTATTTTTACGAGGTTCGTATTAAGTAGTAATGTAGTAAGATATTTAAAAGCCAAATTCAGTATACAGCTTATTGTACAGGCAAGCAGATGAACTCAGAATATAAATGCAATGTGGACTGTTTCACATTAAATGTTTTCCCATAGAAAACCATTGCAATAAAACACGTTTAGATTTTAGTACGGTTTTGGAAAACCATTTAGCGCATTTATCCTGGGTTTCTTCTTCTTCATGATAAAATGTTTAAAGTGTGCAAAGCTCTGTTTTGATCAAACTGGCTAAAGAGTTAAAAAGATTGATAAATTCTGAACTGCATTTAAGCGTAATGTACAAATCTTATGGGATTAATCTTACGAATCTTGCCAGATAGGTATGCAAAATTTGATTCAAATTTAGTTTCTGTTAAAATATTGCAGGTGATGTGAGCTCCCGTTCAATCGTCATTGTAAATGCGATGCACTGCATTGTGGGCTACCGCATTTCACACAGTGCATGTGCTTTGGTTCTGCACATTTCTGCAAATGCAGTAAGCCATTGTGATGCACACAATATGCATACAGCGAAGTAGTAACATATCAGTCTAAAATAAGACATTGCTCAGCATACACAGAAAGATTAAATATATAAAGCTGCTGACATGCTCATAACAGATTGTGCAGATTATGTAGTGGATAGAGTGAGTTTTGGGATCCATTCAAGACAGCAGAAAGATCCTTCACAGTGCACCTCATGCATGTCCACAAAACCACTTTAAACATCCTTCCTGATGATATACAACACTCAGAGCACAGTAAACTGTTTCTACATGGACGGGACGTCCCACACATAAAACCAAACCGTAAACTATTTTCTAAAGGCCAGCTGAGATGTCAACATCTGAGTTTTGTCAACATCTGAGATTTTTAGACTAGGTTTCTACAGTATATTCAGGTTTCTTGTAAAGCCACTAAGTATATGCTGAAACACACGTCTCCTTATGTTTAATACAAATCATTTTCATGGCCCGTCTCAGAATAGAGAAACACTTGAGCAGCATTTGAAGACACACTTGCTTTGATATTCTAATGCATTGACATTCAGACATATTTAACTGTGCCGTCTCGGGTGGTTGTAAATGTCTTCTAGTCTGTGAATTTTAGCTTCAAATAATGTCAGCAATAATTCTTCTAAGCTGTTCATTTTAGGATTAAAGTGAGTGATGGTTAAAAAGTCCAGCTTTAAACATCAAAGGCATCAAGTCTGCGTTTATTTGTGGACTAAACTGACAGAGTCACATATACTTTGAACTGACCTTTAATGCATTTTTTCTGAATCATTTCATAGGAAAGAAAAAGAACAAGATCCCGTCAATATCTCAGTTGTTTCTTCTATACTGCAATTAAATTAAATGGAAACTGATGTATGCTGCTTTTCAGCTTTTCTGAAGCAAAAGACCCCTGTTATCTTACATACTTCTCAACAATGTCTACAACTGTGCCCAGAATTGTCAATATGCCAGTCTGTAATCAAAAGACATCTGTATGAACTCAAATATTTCTCATCAAATGATCTCAGCTGCTATGTATATTCATTGTACTGCTCTATACGCTTTACTGTATGACAACTAGTGACTTATTTTGGTTGTTTTTTATTAATTTTAGGAGAAATGTTTGAGAAAAAACATAACTGAGACCTCCAATATCAGTATTGTTATTATCAGCTAAAAGTATAAATAAAATGTAAATATTAAAGCTTGAGCCTTAGCAACTAACTAAAACTGTTTTAGGCACAAAAATGACTAAAACGGACATACAAATGTATTAAATCTATATAAAAAATATTTCAAAAAGGGACAAAGGGACATGGCAAAATTACTAAAACTTAAACTAAAATTAAAGTGAAAATATAACAATAAAACCAAACCCAAAATATTAATGAATGTTTTAATCATATATAAATAATTCATAAATAACGCTGCCAATAAATGATCTGAGCCTTAATAAAATCTGAGATGTATGCACACACTGGCGTCATGCAATGCATATATGAGAAACGTTTCTTTTTCTCTTCCACTCCCTGTTTTGAACTCATTTCTTATGAACACACATGTGTTTTTCTTTCCCAAAATAGTCTGATGAGCTCCATCTGTGTCCAGCATGTCCTCCTCTTGTCATATAATACGAACATTGCCGTCGGATCATTATCGTTCATGATGTTTTTCCTAAAGGCGCGTCTTATCAGCATGTTTAGCGCAGAAACTCTTGTGTCATCGCAAAGCAGAGACTGTGCACTTTCATCATTGTTTATGTGACTAAAATAGCATGTCCTCATTATTGTAACGTTTGAAGTTTTGCGGTCTGCACCACATGAAGCAAACGCCGGCCTATGTAACGGCTCACCGGTGCAGCGCGGCTCTGAGGAGGAAGTGCTCTTTTATGCAACTGTGTTCACATGTTCAGCCTGTCGAGCTCTAGTGGCTGTCATTGACCTACAAAGAATCAAAGTCATTGTGTTTCCAGCGCTTGCAGCTGAATGAATCCATTTCATCAACCAACTACTGAAGAAAATTGCTGGAAAAAAAAAAGGTGCCACGCTTCCTGGGTGTTGAGGCTGGTTGTCAAGGGGTTGCTATGCAGTTGCTAGGGTATTCTGTGTGGCTACTAGGGTGTTGTTATGCACTATGTTCTCATAAGGTTATAATCATTGCTATGCAGATGCTAAGGCAATCTGTGTGGTTGCCATTATGTTTCTAGATTGGTTCTAGAATTTTCAGATGGTTGCCATGGGGTTGCTATGCAGTTGCTGGTGCATTCTGTGTGGTTACCAAAGTGTTGCTATGCATTATTTTCTGTGTAGTTTATAATCATTGCTATGCAGTTGCTAGGGCATTCTGTGTGGTTGCCAGAATGTTGCTGGATTGGTTCTAGAACATTCTAAATGGTTGTCAGGGGGTTGCTATGCAGTTGCTAGTGTATGATTACCAGAGTGTTGTTATGCAGTATTTTCTGTGTAGTTTATATTCGTTGCTATGCAGTTGCTAGGGTATTCTGTGTGGTTACCAAGGTGTTGTTATGCAGTATTTTCTGTGTAGTCTATAATCGTTGCTATGCAGTTGTTAGGGCATTCTGTGTGGTTGCCAGAATGTTGCTGGATTGGTTCTAGAACATTCTAAATGGTTGCCAGGGGGTTGCTATGCAGTTGCTAGTGGATTCTGTGTGGTTACCAGGGTGTTGTTATGCAGTATGTTCTAATAAGGTTATACTTGTTGCTATGCAGTTGCTAGTGCATTTTGTGTGGTTGCTGATATGTTTCTGGGTTGGTTCTAGGATTGGTTCTGGTCGCTAGGGTGTTATATATGGTTGACAGTGCATTGCTGGGTAGTTGCTAAAGTGCTTGAATGACAGAGTGTTGCTCTGAGGTTCCTAAGATGTTCTGAATAATTTATAGTGTGTTGCTATGCAGTGCTACAGGATCTGGTGTGGTTGCCTGTATGTTGCTAGCTAGGTGCTAGTGTTTCTGTGTGGTTGCTAGGGTGTTCTATGTGTTTGCTGGTAGTTGCAAAGAGTGTGCTGAGTGGTTGTAAGGGTGTTGCTGTGTGGTTACTAGGGTGTTTGGTCGCTAATGCATTGCTGGGTTGTTGCTGACGTGTTCTCAATGGTTGCCAATGTGTTGCTATGTGACTGTTAGAGCATTCTGTATATTTGTTTAATGCATTGTAGGGTAGTTGTTAGTATGTCCTAGCTCATACTAGGGTCTCTATGAGGCTGCTAGGGCTGATGTGTGGTTTTTATCACATTGCTGGGTGTGATTGTAAGAAAGTTTCTAGTTGTTGTAAGAGTGGTTGCCAGGCTGTGATGTGGTTACCATGCCATTTCTGGGTGGTTGTATACGTGGATGGTTACGAGAATGTTGCTCTGTGGTTCCTTGGGTCTTCTAGTGGGTAGCCTAGGTGTTGTTAAGTGATTTATAAGGTGTTCTGGATGGTTGCTATGGCATCCTCAAAGGATGCTATATGGTTGCTAAGAAGCTCTGGGCAGTTGCCATGGTTGCCAGAACACTGCTATGTGGTTGCTAAGGTATTCTCTCCAGGGTGTTGTTATGTGTCTATAAGGGTGTTCTAGGTGTTCCTCTGATGTTGTCGCATTGGATCTACATTGGTTTGAATCCCAGGAAACGCATGAACTGATAGAATGTATATGTAGAAAGCTAGTCTATGAAACATGCTACAACAGAGGTAAAACGAAAAAGTGAAAAAAGGAAGATTTTTAAGCGATTGTGAGGTTAACCTACTAAACTCCACCAACAGCATTTCATTAAGGTGTAGGTACACTAGTAAGAAAAGTGAGCATTTCTGTCGTCCTCTACTACACAGTCACTTATGTTCTCAGACACAGAATCAGTTCAAGCCAGTGTTGAGACAACCCAAGGGTTCGACTAACCTATTTTTCTCTTCATTCTATTTGTGTTCAATGGCTGCTGGGGCCTGAAGCTGCGGTCAAAGGCGGATCTGAAGTGTCACTACAGCAACAAGAGTAACAAAACTATTCTGGCAGTTTAAGATAAATCCATATGGTTTTCTATCTTCAGTGAAACACAAATGCAAATAAGGTTCGACAGAACGCATTTCCAAGCTGATCTTTAAAATGAAAGCAAATGGTGATTAAAGAACTTATTCTTTCCATTTATTGATCATTTTGCAAATGGAAGGTCAAGCCAAGTGCATTTCATTGTATGCATTTAAGCAGAAAATTTGCATACTGGACACACTACACCAAAATAGTAAGAGTAATATGTTAGTATGCTACTGCAAATATAGCCAGAAGGTTTGCACACATCCTCCGACAGCTGCTTTGGTGTTCACGACAGTCTTTGAACAATCAGCCGCTTTGCTGTCAGCTTTGAGCGTTTCTGCCCCCTAGTGCATACTGAAAGAGCGCTGTCAATCACAAAACAGCAATCCAGAGAGGAAGGAGGTGGAGTACTGTATTCAAAAGATGTCATGCTAGAAATTTCTACCTTCACAAAAAAATACCATATCATGATAAAAAATGAATTTGACATGATGGCATCATGCATGTCCTTTACTCTTTGGGGTCATTTTTACTGTACATAGCAAGATGGATTGTTTCATGTTATGTAATTATTTAATAGGCTAGTTTATTTTATGATAGACAACACAGTAGAGCACTACAACGTTTGTGATGATGACTTCACGTTAGTGTTTGTGTTATAGAACGTTTATGGTTTAGCCTTGACCTACATAGTCACACCTGGCCTCTATACACACTTACAGAAAGATCTTTATCTAGTCATGTAGTAACTACCACTCTATCGCAAAGCTTTGTGCTCTTTCACTGTCTTCATGGAAACTGCTGAATTGAAAGACGATGTCGCCACCATCTGACGATTATTTGTAGTCGCAGTTATTCCACCTTTACTCGCAGTTATAATGCACTCCTACTGCATATTCAGCCATATTATTAAATATATTACGATATGATAATATATTAAGATGTAATATTTGTGATACAAAAAATAATGCAACATTAAAACATAATGTTTTGAGACAAACACAAGAATAAAGGAAGCATACTTGAAAATGGATAGCTGTAATGCACCTAAACAGGCTATGCAAAATCTTTTTTCATTTTTTCCTACAGTGTGTTGACTTTTTATTTTTTTTAATTTTTTTTTTTAAGTTGTTTTGAAGGTGAGAGTTCAATCTTGTTTTATGTTCCTGTTTATGTGGGTTAGTTTATCTCTGGTTATCTGGCTCATGTTTAGCACTCACAGATAGTCATGCTGATATAGTGATGATGAGTGGAAATGAAGAGATCTGCAGTAAAACTAAAAAGTTGGTTGCAGTAGATGTTGTTGACTCTGTACAGTCCTTTAAATATTTACTAAAATACCTTAGAGACTACCTGCAGTAAATCCAAATAAATTCATATGGATCTTGTTCAAACAGCATAAGAAGCTTCTTGTCTACACTTTAGCTGAGTTTGTCTATTTAGTTCTCAGCAACCAATTAATTGTTTCGTAGTTAAAATCAATGCAAGCGTTAAATTGTAAGCTATGTTAATATAAAACGCGACAGTTAGCTACATTTATTGTAAGACATAAATAAATATGAGATTCGCATCGCTATATATTTCAAATGGTATATACAGGCATTTTTGAGACATTTTCTATCCGCAATAAAGTGCCTCGGGGTGCTATGGCAAGCTACGAGGATCTGATACTATCATTTGTACCATGGTAGTACCACATCATGCAGCGGAATTCATAGCTTGCGGGAGAAGCCGCGGGTGGGCGGAACGGATATGTCCGCGGGTTTGATGACGTCATGGGTGCACGAAGGGGGAGTAAATGGAAGCGTCAACGGTCTCTTCGTACACCGGTTCAATTGCATTGCATCGCTGCTTTTTAAAGACTGAGGTAAGTATGGATGAGTTTTTACCGTTTAGAAATCACCAAGATCTCTGTAAAACTGTTCATGATCTGTGACGCGAGCTGATGTCTGAAAGTTTTACGCTGAACTCACTCAGCTAGTTTTACATGTGATTGGGTGTTTTAATTAGGCTTTTATTATTGTGACGGGTGCTACTTAGTGCTTATTAGGTATAAATGGTTTAACAGTATTTTTTTTTCTTTTTCTTTTTCTTTTTTCATAACGATGGTAGGCTTAAATCTGAAAGAAGGTGACAAGTAGATGACAACCAACTTTGGTATTAACTTTTTCAATTGTGTATTTGTGAGTGTAAACACATACAAAAAACACATACAGCACGTGTAAGGTTAACTGTTTATATGGTGTACCTGCCACCATTTAATTTTTTATATTATTTTTGCTGTTGTTAATTATTTGTTTGTTTATTTAAATGTTTATTTATTAATTTATGTTTAATTAAGTAATGGTTGTGTGACAAAACAATATATAATGCATGTTAATGCAATGTATAGATGCAGTTAAATTAAAATGCTTCCTGTTGTGGCTCCAGTGCAGCAGGATCAATCGTTTCTCTGCACTCACATCACTTTTCTTTATCATTCTTGCTTCTTGTCTTGAATCAGATGGTGTTTTGGTGATTTTTAGGGGATGTTTAGGGGATCTCAAAATTTGTTCTAGCAGAAGAAACACAGGTGTAAATAATCACAGTAACTATCAACATGATTCACTAATCATAAAAAAAAGGCTACATTATGTAAAATTTTGATATTATTTTCACAAATTTCTCCCATAGTAGATGTTTTGAAGAATGTTTATGCATACTTACACTTCTTAGAAACATATTTTGTGTTCTGTGTTCCACGGACTGAAAAAACATATGTAACCCTGGATCACCAGTTATAAGGGTCAGTTTTATAAAATTTAGATTTATACATTCATACAGCTCAATAAATAAGCTTTTCATTGATGTATGGTTTGTTAGGATATGAAAATATTTGGCCGAGATACAACTATTTGAAAATCTAGAAGCTAAGGGTGCAAAAAAAAAAAAAAAAAGCATATTATTAATCAAAAATTACGTTTTGATATATTTACAGTAGGAAATTTATAAAATATCTTCATGGAACATGATCTTTATTTAATATCCTAATGATTTTTGGCATAAAAGAAAAATCGATCATTTTGACCCATACAATGTAATGTTGGCTATTGCTACAAATATACCCATGCTGCTTATGACTATTTTTATTCTAATTAAAAAGGTTCTACTTCATCAAGAATATTTTAGCTGTAGGAGAAATTCAAGTACAGTGACCAATGAAAAGGACAGATTTTTATGAATTGTAACACTGTTTGGACATCCGTCCAAAATAGAAGTTGTACTTTTCTTTCCACATGTTTGCCAACATCTGAATGGCGTTAGTGTTTTTCAAATCTATTTATTTTCTCTCTTTCAGAATTCATTGCTATATGTGGCCCACCGAATGGTATACCTTGTTCCATCAACAACTAAAAAATGGCATCAACAATGGAAGCAGCCGATATCGCTGTTGTTGCCATGTACTTCGTACTTGTCCTATGCTTTGGCTTTTTTGCGATGTGGAAGGCGAATCGAGGCACCGTGAGCGGATACTTCCTGGCCGGTCGTTCCATGAACTGGATGGTGATCGGTGCATCGCTGTTCGTGAGTAACATCGGCAGCGAGCACTTCATCGGCCTCGCTGGCTCAGGTGCGGCTAGCGGTTTCGCCGTAGGTGCTTGGGAGTTCAATGCGATTCTACTGCTGCAGCTTCTGGGGTGGGTCTTCATACCCGTTTACATCCACTCAGGTGTGTACACCATGCCGGAGTACCTCTCGAAAAGATTCGGTGGTAAGCGGCTGAAGGTTTTCTTCGCGTCCCTGACTCTGCTCCTCTACATTTTCACCAAGCTCTCAGTGGATCTATATTCCGGAGCGCTCTTTATCCAGGAATCTCTGGGATGGAATCTCTACGTGTCCATAATCCTTCTAATCACCATGACCGCCCTTCTCACGGTCACTGGTGGCCTGGTGGCGGTCATCTACACGGACACTCTGCAGGCGTTCCTCATGATATCGGGAGCGCTGTGCCTGATGGGTATCAGTTTAGTTAAAGTAGGAGGTCTCGAGGGTTTGCACACCAAGTACATGAACGCCTTTCCCAACGTCACTGCCATTGTGCTCGAGAAAAACATCACCTACTCAGAATCCTGCCATGTGCATCCTAAGCCAGATTCGTTTAAGATCTTAAGAGGTCCTTTGGACAAAGACCTCCCGTGGCCTGCTTTTCTCCTGGGCCAGACTCCAGCCTCGATCTGGTACTGGTGCGCAGACCAAGTCATAGTCCAGAGAGTCCTTGCGGCCCGGAATATTGCCCACGCCAAAGGATCAACCCTAATGGCGGGCGTCCTAAAAGTCTTACCAATGTTTATCATTGTGATTCCAGGGATGATCTCACGTGTGCTCTTTGCTGATGAACTTGCTTGCATCGGTCCAGAGCATTGCATGCAAGTCTGCAACAGCAAAGCCGGTTGCACAAACATCGCCTATCCTCGCCTCGTCATGAGCGTCATGCCCGTAGGTCTACGAGGCTTGATGATGGCGGTGATGCTCGCCGCTCTAATGAGCGACCTGGACTCAATCTTTAACAGCGCCAGTACTATCTTCACCCTCGATATCTATAAGATGATACGTCACCAGGCTTCCTCCAAAGAGCTCATGATGGTGGGACGCATGTTTGTGATCCTCATAGTGGCCATTAGCATAGCTTGGGTCCCATTCGTCGTTGAGATGCAAGGTGGTCAGATGTTCCTCTACATTCAAGAGGTGTCGGATTACCTCACGCCACCCATTGCTGCATTGTTCCTGCTTGGCGTACTCTGGAAACGTTGCAATGAGACCGGTGCATTCTGGGGTGGCATTGTGGGATTCTTGCTAGGAGCCATAAGGCTCATTCTTGCCTTTTTTTATAAAGAGCCGGACTGTGACACAGCCGATGATCGCCCTGCTTTCATCAAGGATGTTCATTTCATGTATGTGGCGGCTGTGTTGTTTTGGGTTTCTGGGATCGTGACAGTAGTCATCAGTCTTTGCACGGATCCGCCGAGCAAGGAACAGATTGCTACGACTACTTTGTGGGGACTGCGAAACAGGAATCAATCTGAGAACAGCAAACTTCAAGAGCTTTCTGTAGAAACAAAAAAAGAGAAGACAATAGATGAAGTGGGCATTAAACCATCATCTCAGATTATTCAAACAGGGAATGAAATACTTCCAAAAGGCCACTTGGAGTCACAACATACCCATAAACAGCAGAGCAGTGATCACGTAGGTGGCGATCAAGGACGGTGTGTGAAATGTTTTGAGTGGTTTTGTGGTTATAATAAAAATCTAGAGGAACCAGATTCACCTTTAGGAGATGATGACAGGAATGTTACTGAGATGCTCAAGGAACCTCCAAAAACCAAAATTATTCTCAACCTCGGGCTCTTGTTAGTGTGCACACTTGGAATTTTCTTGTTTGTGTACTTTTCTTTGTAATACTCATCATTTTATCTATCGATCTATCTGGGTTTGTCACAAATGCGTTATATTGATATTCTTATACATTGTTTTATACCTGTTGTATATTTAAGATGTAATTATTGTTATATGCATATTATAATTATTGCATAATGGTACAACTCACATTGTAATGCCAAGTATTACTGATACTCTTTAGACTCTTTAGTGCTGGTTGCCAATGAGCTTCCAATACGGTATAGTAACAGACATTCACATTTTATGTAATTAATACTCTGACATAGCAATCAAAGAACTGATTTAATTGCATATTAATTTTTTAAAGATTTAAAGGTACATGTGACTTTTACCACATTTAGTGTTGATATCAAAACCACATGAATCATTAACCACACAGTATTTCCTTAAAGGAATATTCCCGGTTGAGAACAGGTTCAGCTCAGCTGACGGCATTGATGGCATGTTGATTACCACAAGTCCCTCCTTTTCTTGAAAACATTGTGGTCATGTAGGACCATTTAACAGAGCAATGGAAGTTAAAGTGGCCAAAAGCCACAAGATGTATGTGCGTGTTAACATTAAAAAAAATTTGCGAACCCTTTATGGTTTTGGTGGCAAACTATGTTTCCACAAATGCTGTTGATTGAGCTTGTACTGAACCTTGAAAAGGATTTTCTTATTTGCTTTTAGTTTTATTGTGCATTTGTAACTCCGTTAGATTAATGCAGGTTAAATTCAGGTTAAATTTAATTGCAGGTTAAATTTAATTGTGATGATTTTGGCTCACATTTAACAAAAACCCACCAATTCACTCTATGAACTGACAGTGTGTGTTGGTCAGTCTCACCACTGAAAACATCTCCAACCACCGCTGACCCCATTAAAAGACCCATTGGACTTTTTTGGGCTTGTTTGCTAATGCGTGTTTGTCATTCTTTAAAGTCACTGGAATTGTGTGGGCTAGTTAAAACTCTTGTCCAAATAATAAAACATCAAATATTTAACTCTCCAACCTGAAAATGTACACTTGCCCAGTCCACGTTAGCATAGCGACTAAAATAACATCGTTTTTCAGCATCTCTTTTGCACTTTTGTATTTACTTGGCTTGTTTTCCTCAAAGCTGGTTGGTTTTTAGCAGTAAGACGGTGGGTATTTCTGTATTCAGGCCTTCGTGGGTTTTCTTTCTTTAGAACAAAACCTACGTAGATTTGTGGTTTATATGCAGTCAGTTCTAATGAAGGACAAAAACCACTGGAAACACTGAAAAGAGATGGTGAGGGATCTTGCTGATTTGTATCATTTCCTAACAGATTCAACTTTCCATTTCTCGTACACTCTACTTTTTTTTTTTTAAATTACTTCCCGTAAGTGACCTTACATGATATTTTCATGCCAACAGAGTTTGGTATTAAATGCCACACAGTTCTCTTGCTCTATATTTGTATAGGTTTGTTGATTTTACATTTGTAGACAGGTTTCCCCTGTCTGCAGAGCTAGGTTTATTAGGTTCACTTGTGTGACAGTCTGCTAGTCAACTTGACTTGGGTTAGAACTTTGGCTGAGAATAAGTCAATTGTGGTTTTGATGTATCAAGGCCAGTTTGTGTGAAGGTGCATGTGTGTTTACAGGCAACTGTGAATTCCCAGAAGTAAGAATGATGTACTGTGTACTTTCAAATCAGAATACTTTGAATATGTGAACTTGCGTGTAGAAGGTAATGTTTTAATTAGCTGTCACCAAAATGCATTCCATATTTCTCATTGTTAACATAACATTTTTGAATGGCTGTTTATATTTTGAATAGGGGGTTGACTGACTATAGGCGTCTTCTTGATTAAGTGTGGATGTGATGTTGTTGCGAGAGAACATCAGAAGAATGATAAAGAATCATCTTTATTTGTTGAGTATTGGAGTTTGAGACTTTTAGGTAGTGGGAAAAGCTCCAAAAATTCATTGCACTGTATTCCAAGTCTGCTGAAGTTATAAAATGGATTTAAGTGAGAAAAAGAAATGTGCTTTTTTATTTTATCTTTTGTCATCTAAGGGTGCATGGGATTGGGAACCTGCAGGCGTGAAACGTTTCTGGTCAAAGTTGACTGGAGATTCTAGTGTTGGAATTATAGGTGATAATTGATATAAAGAAAGTGCAAATGGGGTCTGAGGTGCAGTATTGTGTTTCATTTACCGTTTCAAGTACAAAGTAAACCTGTTAAGCCTGTTCTGGGAGAGTTATCATATGTTTTCTGCATAGCTTGTTAAATTACTGTGAAGTCTCCTATACTGTTGTCTAAATTCATAATCACTGTGCAGAACATTTATTAAGTATTATACAGGTGCATCTCAATAAATTAGAATGTCATGGAAAAGTTCATTTATTTCAGTAATTCAACGCAAATTGTGAAACTTGTGTATTAAATAAATTCAATGCACACCGACTGAAGTAGTTTAAGTGTTTGGTTCTTTTAATTGTGATGATTTTGGCTCACATTTAACAAAAACCCACTAAATCTCAATAAATTAGAATATGGTGACATGCCAATCAGCTAATCAACTCAAAACACCTGCAGAGGTTTCCTGAGCCTTCAAAATGGTCTCTCAGTTTGGTTCACTAGGCTAAGCCACAAACATTCATTGCCGAATTTGAGAGTGAATTTATGCTTTCAATCTGTTTTTGTTTCTTGCGGATATTTTTTATGCAGCATAATTTCACAAAGATAAAGTTAGACCATTCTTGTTTTGCTTCAGATTTTGAAATTAGATCAGAAAGTGCTCATGTATGCAGAATCTTTCTTTGGATCGTAGGGCTGGATGATATGGCCAAAATTTATATCACAACATATTTCTTAATTTCAATATGATATAATTCGGATATCGATATGAGCAACATTTTTAAAAGCCTTGCCCACAAAGAACGCCCACAACAGATGTCTATACAAACTTGAAAATGAATTTACCAAGTCTATGAAACCTCCTGCTGTGAAACCATATAATATTTTAAAAATGGTAGAAATAAATTAACGTTCACCATTTATTTGCATTTAGCCTTCAAATATAAATTCATTATCTGCCAGTAAGAGGCGCTTTTGGAGCGGCAGAAACAACGGTTTTGCCTTTAACGGCTGTACACAGAGCAGTGCTGTGCTCATGAATTACAGCAAAAAACATCTTGTTCATGTAGTCATATTTTCATTCTTTTAAGAAAAAATGAACAAATCGGAATTTGCTTGTAAAAATCTGAATCGGCCATGAAAAATCAAGATTGGTGGATCACTACTGACTTTTTACAGTTTGAACATTGATGTGTTTCCAGACCTTATCTAATGTTCAACTTTAAGAGAAGTATTTCAGTAATTCAGTAACTTGTTAACTAATGATTTTGATTATTGTCAAAAGTAGGCTATTAGTACTTCTGTACCATGTCAATACTGTAATTTTAAAAACGTAACAATACCAGCCTTTCTGCAGTACTGGTAGTACCAAGTATAGACTCAATTCATACTTTCTGGTAGGCGGCTGCTTTTAAACACTTCCATGAATATTTATGTCACTTTCTATGAGCAGTGATATGCAATGGCCAATCAGAGGTGTTTAATTAGTCAGAATCCCCTCATTTGTCATTTGACCATTTTAAAGCAACACTTAATTGAAAATATTTGAAGGATACTTGCCAATATTTAAAAAAAAAAAAAAATCTTTAATATTATTGTTAGCATAAATAATGAACTGATTTAATTTATGTTTATTTTCAAATAATAAATAAAATAATTTAATACTTCCAGTATATTGTGTTTATTTTGCTAGGGTATGGTTCTGAAAATCACTTGTTGTAATATATAATTAAGAGCTCATATTAAAGAGCTTATTTTATAGTTAATGCATGGCCATAAACTGTATGTTTTTAAAGAGAGGAATAATGCATTATTTTAGGGTGTTCTCCTTTGTCTTTTATTCCCGCCATAACTAAAATAAAAATGACCTGGAAAATGATCACCGAACAAGAGTGGGAATCCTGCCTGGGCTAAAGAGAAGAAGAAATGGACTGTTGCCCAGTGGTCCAAAGTCCTCTTTTCAGATGAGAGCAAGTTTTGTATTTCATTTGGAAACCAAGGACATAGAGTCTGGAGGAAGGGTGGAGAAGCTCATAGCCCAAGTTGCTTGAAGTCCAGTGTTAAGTTTCCACAGTCTGTGATGATTTGAGGTGCAATGTCATCTGCTGGTGTTCACTGTGTTTTTTGAAAACCAAAGTCACTGTGCCCGTGTACCAAGAAATTTTAGAGCACTTCATGCTTCCTTCTGCTCACCAGCTTTTTAAAGATTTAATTTTCCAGCAGGATTTGGCACCTACCCACACTGCCAAAAGTACCAAAAGTTGGTTAAATGACCATGGTGTTGATGTGCTTGACTGGCCAGCAAACTCACCAGACCTGAACCTATAGGGTATTGTCAATAGGAAAATAAGAAACAAGAGACCAAAAATGCAGGTGAGCTGAAGGCCACCATCAAAGAAACCTGGGCTTTCATACCACCTTAGCAGTGCCACAGACTGATCACCTCCATGCCACGCCGAATTGAGGCAGTAATTAAAGCAAAAGGAGCCCCTACCAAGTACTGAGTACATATACAGTAAATGAACATACTTTCCAGAAGGCCAACAATTCACTAAAAATGTTTTTTTTTTTTTTTTTTAATTGGTCTTACGAAGTATTCTAATTTGTTGCGATTGAGTGAATTGGTGGGCTTTTGTTAAATGTGAGCCAAAATCATCACAGTTAAAAGAACCAAAGACTTAAACTAGTCTGTGTGCACTGAAGTTATTTAATACACGAGTTTCACAATTTGAGTTGAATTGCTGAAATAAATGAACTTTTCCACAACATTCTAATTTATTGAGATGCACCTGTATATGTTGTTTAGTATCATTCCAAAGCAGTCTGTGCCGCCCTCAGCTCTTGGGGTTTTCCTCTGGGTCCACTCTTTGATAAAGTAATGCTGCAAGTTTATGTGACTTGAAATTTTTTTTCTCGTGTACCTGTTGATCAAATACTGTTACTGTATAATCATCATGAGGGGTAGCTGACATTAAACTGTCCCTATTATGCCATTTTTAAGGTTCCTAAAATTGTTTTGGGATGCATGCATGCATTCAAGGTCAAAAAATGCTTTTCTCAAGGTATGTTGAACTCCCTGAGATCAGAGATGCAATTATCAGAAAAATTACGTGGTCAAGTCGTTTGGGGCCGGCCAACACACAACATAGGTGGGAATTCTACAAATGTATTATGCCACAGAAGTGGGATTTAAATGACTAACGTCTCGTTTAGGCTGTACAGAGTCAATCCTTTATTTTGGGAGACAATAATCTTATTTATAGTGTGCACATATGGCTACATTACACATTTTTACTGCATGAAAGGCAATATTTGAAATGGCATACATAATAGGGGCACTTTAAGACTATTTTAAACTTTATTCTTTTAGTTTTTCACTTCTTATAATTATTTAAGTTTTGCTGAGCTCATGTTGACGTTATTGAGCATGGAATATTTGTACTTTTACTTTTTTTGCAGTAAAAAAATCACACAACCATTTGAAATGAGCTACTGAACATTAAAGTTACATCACCTACACAAATAAAAACACCAGATTAAAAAAATGGGGTTGGTGAGGTTTTTTTTTATTTGCAAGAAATATCTTCTGCTTACCAAGGCTGCATATATTTGATCAAAAATACAGTACAAATTGTAAAAAATATTATTACAATCTAAAACAACTGTTTTCTATGTGAACATTGTCACACCCCTGGACTGTTTTGTATTGGTTTTATTCTCATGTGCCCATATATGGTTGTTCCTGTTTCTGTCCTTGCTATCGTCATTATTAGTTAATCACCATCACCTGTTTGTATATCATTAGCCACCCTTTAATAGTTGTTTGAGTTCAATGCTTTACGTCCAGTCTCGTCAATGAATACATGTGTTCCTGTCCCCCTTTTGTGGCTTTACCTGTGTGGATTATATTAAAGACTTTACATTGCATCTCATCGTCATGTTGCGCCTTCCTCCTCACGTGTTGTGACAAACATATAGTAAAATGTAATTTTTTTTCCTGTGATCAAAGCTGAATTTTCAGCATCATTACTCCATCAGTGTCACATGACCCTTCAGAAATCATTTTAATATGCTGATTTGAAGATTTCAGATTATCAGTCTTGAAAACAGTTGTGATGTTTCGTGTTTTTGGAAACCATGATACATTTGATGTCAGGATTCTTTGATGAATAGAAAGTTCAAAAGAATAGTTATTAATTTATAGAATGGAATAGAATAAATAGAATAATTTATTTGAGAGAACTGTTTTTTAACAATGTTACAAATGTAACAAATGTCTTTTACTGTCACTTTTAATCAATTTGGCAATGTGTCCAATTAAAAAAAAAACTACCAACTACCCATTGTGATGTCAATTATCATTCATTACACCTGAATAGATATATATTTTTTAGAATAGGCTACCAACTGTTTTCATTTGCATTTGCAATTTGCTATTTAATGAACAAACTTTTTAGAAATGTGTGAACTGGTTTCAGTCCATCGCGTGCCAGCTGAGAAGATCCTTATGCTTTACCCGTGACATAACACGCACATGTGATATCAGGAAATGAAACAATAAAAGCCAGAGAAATGCAAACATGCATACCACTGTATTGTGTGACAGTTATGAAACACCTGTTACTGTACTTACAGTAGGGGCACCAAAACTTTCAGTGTTGATATAAGACAGTTATTAATGATGATCAGTCCATATCAATCATATCACAATGATTCTGACTGTTCATTCAGCAAGTGAGATATCTTTAACATCTCAGTTGTTTCTCCTATAATGACGTTGGAAAGCAAATTTCTGAAGAAAATTATCTTAGTAATCTTACTTGTGTCTCTTCTAGAGTTTCAGATCTTAAAAGTGTCTCTTTTTCTTAAATTTGGCTGCAATCATACAGTAAGTATGAATCTGCATTAACTTAACTACTCTTACCTGACAACTGTTGCCATTTTTATTTTATTTTCTGAGTGTGTTTTAATAGAAACATCTTAAATCAAGTTGTCTGAGTTGTCTTCTGAGTTATGAAAGGGAAAGGGGAAACTCTGAGCACTGAAAGTTTCCCATAGGGTTGGACTAAGAAAGTTATTTGAAGATAACAGACATCTCTATTCTTAACTTATTCAAAGGTAGATTGAGAAACAGTTGTTTTTGTTGCGTTAATGACTCACGCTAAGCAGCGTTAGAAGTCAGTGTTTTCTTAACTTTCTTGACGTTGCAAAATACTAGGTATATTTGGCTGTTAAAGGTCACAAAACCTGTCTAAACTGGGATGCATATAAACTAAAGTCATGATCCATGACTTGTCAACACAAACCATCGAACTGTTTTTTTTTTTTTTTTTGTTTGTTTGTTTGTTTGGTTGGTTGACATTGATTGTTTTACTGGTTTTATAAAGTGCAACATGTAGTATGATATATTATAATTAGTTAAATACAAAAAGTTGTAATACACTGTAAAAAAAATCTTTCAAAAAGTTGTTTCAACTTAATATTATTTGTTACCCCACTGACTTAATTTTTTTTGTTTAGTCAACTTAAAAGTTTAAGTTAATGTTCATTTAAGTGACAACTGAAATATTTTAGCTGACTAAACTAAAAATTTTAAGTCAGCAGGGTAACAAATTGTTTTAAGTTGATTTTTTTTTTTTTTTTTTTTTTTTTTTACAGTGTATTAATAACACAAAAGAGGATATTTTGAAAAATATCTCTTTATAATGAAAGTTAATACCAGTGTTGTTTTAGTATTTTTATAGTATTTATTTATATTTTAATATTTAACTTTTGTTTTTATATTTTCAGTTTTCATTTAAATTTTAGCGTAGGTTTTAGAAATTTTGTTATGTGCTTTTCATTTTTAGTATTTATTTATTAGTTAATATTTTTTGTATTATATATTTTAGTATTATACTTTATTAATATTTTGCATTTTTACATTTATTTATATTTTCTAAATATTGAAATGTATTTTTAGAATTTTATTTTTATTTCAGTTTTGGTTTTACTCATTTTAGTACTTTTTATGTCAGTTTAGGTGTTTTTCATCTAATATTTGTATTTTATTCTATTTCAGCTTTAGTTTTGTCAGTAGGGTCCAGTGTTGCTTTGGACCCCAGTGTTCTTCAAAATATTATATAATCGTGCATGTCTGGAGACTTTCACTGAAACTCATACAGTAGAAACTTGTAATATCTCGTTCCTGCTGTTCTTTATGATTTTATATTTATTCACCGTGGAGAATGACCTACTGTTGATTTACAATAAACATGCAGAAGCTGCTGCTTCCTTTTTATCCAGGTTTGACGGTTAGTGTAGGTGTTTCCTCATGCATGAACAACAGATGAAATCTGAGCTGATCTACCCCAGATATTTAATACAAGCTGAAGTTGTTGAGGAACTAATTAGATTTCATTATAGAAAACAGCTAATCGCTTCCACTAAAGAGATGACTTGCGTGTGCGAAACATTTGCTGCTCAATAGAGTCTGATAGAGATTCACATTTCCTCTTACTTTACTGTGAAACAATGCATCTAAACAAATATTAGCAGGAAGCAGGTGCTGTTTTTCCAGACCTTTTTAAGCCAGTAAAATAAAAACATCAGTTGAGCAACTCAAGGCATTGACGTTCCGACTAAAATAGCACTCTGTCGAGTCAATTGCGCAATGCAGCTATTATTCAAGCTATAACTTTAGCGCAGGGGTGCCCAAACTCTGTCCTGGAGGGCTGGGAGTCCTGCAGAGTTTAGATCCAGCTTGCCTCAACACACCTGCCGGGAAGTTTTTGATATGGCTAGTAAGAGCTTGATTAGCTGGTTCAGGTGTGTCTAACTGGGCCGAGTTTGGACCGAGTTTGGGCACCCCTGCTTAGTGTCAATGCTTTAACTGTTTTGAATATACAGTACATAGCAAAACAATGCAAATGTAATTTTAGGCACTTTTATTGCTATTAATCTTGTATGACAAAGGAATTCCATAACACCATCATCATAAAGTCAAGCCTGCCACAAACACAGATACCATCAATGTGCAAGAGCAATGCAATTACATCACTATGGAACATGTCTTTGCATATTTGTTTGTTTACAGGGCCATTTTTGACTATAGCGGTGCCCTAGGCTGCTAGCGCTGTGGTGCCGCAGAGGGTTGTTTGTTCTGAAATGGCTTTGGTTCACATGCACATTTATGTCTATGCATTTGGCAGACAATGTTATTCAAAGTCACTTACATTGCATTCAACATGTACATTTAATTAATTCACACATTCTCGGGAATCAAACCCACAACCTTGGCATTGTTAGTACCATTCTTACAGTATGAAACAGTTTCAAAATTATACAGAGTATTAAGCCACTTGATGCTGTGCACAGAGGTGATTTTATTACAATTAAACAAGATTTACCCTTGTCCAAAATAAATATACGAAAATGCATTTATTTCATGCTAAGTATACTACAAATACATTTACATATTATGTACTTAATAAAAAATACACTGCAATTGTACTTTTAGTATACTAAAATGTTATATTTAAAGTTTGCTAAATTGGAACAACTTATTTTGTACTTAATGCACTTTAGTTGTGCGGAAGTATTGCTGAAGATATACTTTTACGTTTATTTGATTGTGCTAGAGTGGAACTATTGCAAGTATAGGTACACTTTAAATATTTTGCATTTAAAGACCGGTATTATTTAAAGATCATACAGTCCTCATCAGTAGTGCCATTAAAACACATTTTAGGCTTAATTTTAAGAAATACGCATTGTGCAAAAGTAGTACTCCAAATAAAGTTTAATTACAATTTTTATATCAGTAAGTCTCAAGTGATATGTCTGCAAATATGTTAATAGACTTGAACTATACTCCATAAATAAATGCATTTTAAATATATTACTTTTTTATTAGGGTAGGCTAAGCCTAGTGCTTAAGAACGCCCTTTAATAATGGAAAAAGCATTGCAGTGTACGTCTTTTTGCTTCTATAAAATAGGAACAAGTAATATGAAATAAAAAATATATATTTATCTGCATCTCCAATCCTACACAACACCTAAACTTAACAACTACCTTACTAAACTATTAAAGAAGTGATAGTTAATGGTTTGTAAATGACAAGAATTAGACCTTAAAATGTTATATATATATATATATATATATATATATATATATATATATAAATGTATTAACACAAAAGATTATAGATATCCATATAATGAATGTTGAGAGCAGTGCTATTTTAGTGATATTTAAATGCAATTTATTAATATGTTGCATTAGCTTTTTTTTTTTTATTTCTTTATTATAATTTATATTTATTTTTATATTAGATTTATTCATAATTTGATGTGCTTTTGTCATTTTAGCTTTAATTATATAAATTTAAGCTAAATAGAAATAATTTTAAAATGTTTCAGTTTTAGTCATTTTAATTTTATTTATTTATTTTTTAAGATTTTATTTCAGCTTTATTTTAATGAACAAAAAGGATTTTATACATTTTTAGTAAAAAATAACAAGTGCATAGGGTCCAGTGTTGCTTTTTCCAAGCATATTCATTTGCATTCAGCAGAAGAAAGAAAGTCATACAGGTCTGGAACAACTTGAAAGTGATTAACTGATGACAGAAAGTCATTTTAGGGTGGAGTATTTCTTCATATTTCAGCTGTTTCACAGTGGCTTTGACTTTGGCTCATCCTTTCAGTGTACATTTAGAATCACCAGTAGAGCTTCGGCTGCTTTGATCCTTCGCGATTTCGGTTTCAGGTGTGCTGATCACAGCTACTTTAACATCCCCTTTAGTTTTCGACATGAATCGATCAAATTTGAACATTTCCATGAAGGCCTGCTTAAAACAATCCCCCGATAACGTATAGAGAGGCAGGTTGAAAATGATGTTGAGTACAGCAATCGGCCTTGAGATGATATAGGCGGCGTGAACCCAGCGCGCCAGCATGCAGTCGGTTTCCGGAGTGAGCTTCGTGTAGATCCTCAAAGCCCGTAGCACATGAAAAGGAAAAAAGCAGACAATGAAACACGTCAGGATCAACACGATGAGCCGCCTCGCTCGAACCCGTTTGCTGCTTTCCTTATGAGGACCCTTCTTTAGCACTTTCATGATGCGCCAATAGCAAACACAAACCACGACCAGAGGAACCAGATATCCAAGCACAGTCAGCACCCAACTATACGGCCAGATGATTTGTGGGTTGCTGCTCGCGAGATCCAAACAGTAGGTTTTGTTGTTCTGCGGCACGGTGTCAAAGTGGTTAAAAACTGGACTTATTTCCGCAACCACCACGACCCAGCACAGGAAGCAAGCCAGCGTTCCCCAACGCTTCTGCTTGATGATTCGTCCGTGCATCGGATGCACGACCGCTACGTAGCGGAAAATGGCCAGACAGGTGAGGAAGAGGATGCTGCCGTAGAGGTTGAAGTGGAAGATGAAGCGCGTGAAGCGACACATGATGACGCCCAGCATCCACGAGTCATCAGAGACGTAGTAGTAGGTCAGGAAGGGCATGGAGATCATGAAGAGGAGGTCGGTGATGACGAGGTTCACCATGATGATGGTGCTGCTCTTCCAGGGACGAACTTTGACCACGTACACCAGCAGAGCGATGATGTTCCCCACCACACCTATGATGAAGATCATTCCGTACATGGCGGGCAGATAGTAGCGCTTCACCAGATCATCCACGTTGGTGCAGTTGTCGCTCGAGCTGTTGCTCGAGCTGTAGTAAGGGTTGGTCATGATTGCTGCGGCAGGAATGAAAAAAAAAATTGTTAGAAGGTTCACATGCAACATTCGTCTAAATGATTGCTTCAATCTGTGACCTGAATTCCTGGGATTTCAGGCACGACTTGGTTCATTTGTTATACCTGATTTCACACAATAACCTCATAAAGGTTATTCAGACAATTCAAACAACGCAGTTTGCATGCAATCTGTTTAAACAGTGGATTTCAACACTTGTGACATTCCAAGATGGATCGGTTGCAGTTTTAATGTGCAACTGAATTTCAATAATAGTTATTTCACACATTATATGTGACCCTGGACCATAAACCATTCTTATGTAACACAGGTAGCAATTTGTAGCAATGGCCAGAAATACATTGTATTGGTCAAAATTATCAATTTTTATTTTATGCCAAATTATTAGGATATTAAGTAAAGATCATGTTCCATGAAGATATTTTGTAAATTCCCTACCGTAAATATTTAAAAACTTAATTTTTGATTAGTAAAATGCATTGCTAAAAACTAAATTTGGACAACTTTAAAGGAGATTTTCTCAATATTTAGATTTTTTGCAATCTCAGATTCCTGATTTTTAAATAGTTGTATTTCAGCCAAATATTGTCCTATCCTGACAAATCATCAATGGAAAGCTTATTTATTTATGGACTCTTATGACAAATAATAATATGACTGAGTAATAATAGAAATTACAAATTATTATTTAGAAAAAAATATAATATCATTATTATCATTATAATCTTAACTGCTAGAGTTACTACAGATTACATTCCAATAATAATAATTTTCTTCAAAAGTATTTTTTGTATTATTTATGTTTTATTTTTTGGATACATAGTAAATGAAATTCAAATATTCTGTTTTTTACTCTAATTAGAAGAATTAATTTATGACTTAAAATAATGTTACATGTGTGTTAAAAAAAAAAGAAGCACAACTTTTTTTTAAAAAAGTATTTTTGTAATATTTTCCTGTAAAAATATCTAAACTGCATGTTTAATTAAGTAACAAAAAATATTATCAGTATTACATTTATATTACTGGTCAGGTTATTACTTAAAAACACAAAAGCAATAATAATAATAACAATTTTAAGAAAATGTTTCAACTTTTAACAAGTGTTTGTGTTGCCTTGAAATATTATGTTTACTCAACTTAAAATATGAAGTTTCTAACACTATATTTAACAAATTGCAGCAATCATTTTATAATTATTCAAAACATATTCTCTGAATAAATGTGACCCTGGACCACAAAACTTACCCAAATTTACATAAGGGTAAATTTGACCATATGAAAGTTGAATAAATAAGCTTTACATGGTTTGTTCAGATAGGAAAATATTTGGCTGAGATACAACTATTTGAAAATCAGGAATCTGAAGCCGCAAAAAAAAAAAAATCAAAATCAAAATATTGAGAAAATCACCTTTAAAGCTGTCCAAATGAAATTCTTACCAATGCATAGTACTAATCAAAAATTGTTTATATATATATATATATATATATATATAAACTTATGCTCATCAAGGCTGCATTTATTTGATTAAAAATATAGAAAAAAAACAGTAATATTGCAAAATGTTTTTACAATATAAAATAATGTTTTTTTTTTTTTAACATAATTTAAAATAGAATTTATTCCTGTGGTGAAAAGCTGAATTTTTATCAGCTGTTACTCCAGTCTTAAGTGTCACATGATCCTTCAGAAATCATTCTAATATGTGGATTTATTATTAGAATGATCAATGTTGGATAATATCAACAGTTGTGCTGCCAAATATTTTTTGGAACCTGTAATTTTTTTTTCAGGATTATTTCATGAATAACAAGTTTAAAAAGTACAGTGTTTATTCAAAATATAAATATTTTATAACAATGTAAATTATTTATTATTAACTTTTAATTAACTTTTAATTATTAACTTAATACATCCTTGGTGAATAAAAGTATTAATTTCTTAAAAAAGAAAAGAAACAATAAAAATGTACTGATCCCAAACTTTTGAACGGTAGTGCATATATACACACACACACACAGACACATATATATATATATATATATATATACGGTAGGAAATGTACAAAATATCTTCATGGAACATGATCTTTTGCTATATCCTAATGATTTTGACTTATACAATGTATTTTGGGCTATTGCTACAAATATACCCGTCCTACTTAAGACTGGTTTTGTGGTCCAGGGTCACAAATATCTTAACATCCTATGCCATTTTTCTTCTCAAGTACATGTATTGTTTAAAGGATGTTCAGATGTGACAATCACAAAAATAACAGTCTGTTTTAGAAGTGATGCAGAGTATACTTACAATGAACACTGATGCTACTCTTCCAACCGCTGGTTTGTCAGTTAAGCAGACTGAGATGATCTTGCGGTGAAACAGTTTAAACATCTGGGCAGATCCTCCCTCTTCTACTGAAGAGTTCCTGGTAAATCTTATACATTGGCATTCCTATATGTCACATCCGAATACCAGCAGTGAACCATCTGCCAACAACAGGCAGTACAATCCGTAAACACATGGGTAAATGGGCAGGACTTACAGGTACAGCCTCGCAGGTGTGATTGCATTGTTATGATATTTGACTATGAGAAAGTGTGTCACTGCCCTGGTGAATTCCTTAGCTGTCAATCTTGTTAAGATGATGACCTATTTGATGTTTTATCGCTCATCCAAGATGGCAAAAATTATTTTGCCGTGTGTCATGTCTGGGTTTGCATGGCAGCTTTGATAAAATGACCACGTGCGGGAAGCAGCGGTCCAATTATCAAGTTAATTATGCATCAGGCTGAGCAGCTCTACAAACACAAATAAACAACGCTTCATCCAAACTGGCATTCAATCCATCCTAAACACAATCCGAACTAACAAAAATATGTTCTAAGAACATTCTCGACAATTTCTTAATGTCCACCTGAACTTTCAGAACATCCCGTTTTTGCAATGTTCCCAGATATCACATACATCTGCAAGATGTCTGTTAAAGATCTCTTGATCTGGAAAGCATCTGCTGTGTACAAACATCTGGTAGATGTCTGTAAGATGTCAGTTTTACATACATTCTAAATCATAAACATCTTAAAGACATCTTATAGACATCTATTTGACATCTGATAGGAAACGTCCTATAGACGTATTGCAGATGAGCAAACAATCTAAATGTCTTGCAGATGTAAATGCAGACGTCAAATAGACGTCTCAGAGATGTAACTGTGTTATCAGGGTTTTAAAAAGTTATGCAAACGAATTAAGGGAATGTTCCAATTTATAATTTTGAACTTTTAAATGTTTTCAGAATGTTCTGAAACAAGTAGTGATAATGTTAGAAAAACCAGACAACTTCAAACAAGCTTTCCATTAACGTTATTGGAAGAATGTTTGTGCATAACCTTGAGTTTATCCATCATTTTTGTAATTTTTTTTTTAGGTGCATCCCTGTTTTTCTTTTATTTTAATATGAAATGGCGCTGGCAACACCAATGTCTTGGATTCAATTCTCACAGAAAGGTTCAAGAAATTGAAAGTTTTTGTGCTTTTTACACAGCTGACAAAAAAATATATTCTAAAAAAACCATTCCCATTAAGTTATGAAAACGTTATTTCTGAACATTAAATAAGTTTTCTTGCTTATGTAAACATTAGGGGAACATTAAAGGGATAGTTAATCTAAAAATGAAAATTCTGTAATTAATTACTCACCCTCATGCCGTAAGACCTTCGTTCATCTTCGGAACACAAATTAAGATTTTTTTTATGAAATCCGAGGCCCAGAAAGTAGTCCATGTGATATCAGTCGTTATACAAAATACATTTATGTGCACAGAAAACAAAAATAACGACTTTATTTAACAATTTCTTCTCTTCTGTCAGTCTTCGCCGCAAATTACGAACATTAAAGGAATATTCCATTGTATCATTTTGCAAACGTTATGGTAATGTTACTTTTGAAGTTTCATTATAAAACATTCTAAAACAAGTTGTTACATTTAAAAATGTCAGATGAACATCCAAATAAAACGTTTCAAAAATAACGTTGTATGAACAAACATTCTATTGTCATTACTGGAATAACATTAGCCAAAGTTTTGAGAACATTCCCTGTTAGCTGTGTAGCTTTTATGGCAATTAGCTTTGAGATGGTCTTTGTGCTAAATGCTCCTAAATGTGACAGAATTCGCTCACTATGCAGAAATACTGATGCGGATTTTGGTCCAGTCAAGAGCTCTTTATGTGAATCCCTTTTTCATTACCACTAGCAAACATCATGGACTGAATTAGCAGTAGCACACAACTTCTACTACTATCGTGCCATTAACTGTAGTAGGCGCCATAATAGGCAGAAATAGTAAGAACAGTATGTTTTTCCAAATTCATGGTTCATTGCTGTGATATAATAAGGCCTGTTCCTCACAAACTTCCCGTTGCAGTAGCAAACATGTCAGCGCTTAAAAGGTAACTGTGCTCACTGAGCCATTTCAAGAGTTATTTGTGATGCATCTTGCTAACTGCAAACATAGGGTGATAAAGATGTTTGTATATAAGCGATATGAAATCAGGGATCTGTTGCTGTAGAGAAGCGTTTGCTAACCTCTAGTGGTTGATGGTGAAACTGCAGGACATTCGTGAGAGAAACGCTAACACACAGTCAGACACTCTTAATTTTCAGCATAGGGTGTTCGTGTGTGTGTGTGTGTGTGTGTGTGTGTGTGTTTCAGATTAAACCAACTTCTTTTTTTGACACTTGCCTTTTAAATTATTTTGTTGTTTAATGTAGTGACATTTTTAAATCGATTTACGTGTCCAAATGCATTTTGGGGCAACTCTGTATGATCCGTTCTTTAATACAAAAGGAGTCATTCAATTATTTGTCGTTAAAAATCATTATTATTCGTCATTTACTGAAAGGTTAGAACATGATTTGAAATTTCAGATGTACTTTAGTAAATAATTTAGATCAGAGGATCAGCTGAGAAAACAGATTAGGAACCCCTGCGGTTAAGAAATCATTTAAGAGTTTAAAAGAGACTGTTTATTATCTTAGACCTTAGTGGGAAATGTTCTAGTTTGACCACTAGAGGGAGGGATACTCACACTTAAATTATAGATAGATAGATAGATAGATAGATAGATAGATAGATAGATAGATAGATAGGCAATACATTATAAACACGACATAATTTTATAATATTTTTAATAATGGTTAACTGACAAGAAACTTAAATTTATTTTATTTAACTTATTTTTAGTTACTTATCTTTATGTTTTAATGTAACAAACTAAAATAAAAAAATTAATCTCAATGCTGCTAAAATAACACTATTTTAATCTAATTCATTGTTTCCCCCTACCTCAAACACTGGAGATCTAGCATGTAAAATTTATTGGCGCATAAAACCCCAGCATAAACCTGCAGGGCACTTACATTCGAATAGAACAAACATCGTACGTGATAGAGAAACATACAAAATATGCATATTTAAGATGTAATTATGGTTATTAACATTTCTCTGTTGACATTGATGGCATAATGTTGATTACCACAACATTTAATTACCAGTTCTTCTTCTTCTTCTTTCTTTTTTTTTTTTTTTTTATGGTTTTTTGTTGTTGTTGTTTTTTTTGTTTTTTTTTTCCTAATGTTCTTGAAAAAATCTTGGTTATGTTGGACCATTTAACGTAACATTGGAAGTTAATGTGGCCAAAAGTTTAGCCACAAGATGTATGTGTGCATTAACATTAAAAAAAAAAAAAAAAAAAAAAAAAAAAAAAAAAGCCTGCGAACCCTTTATGGTTTTTGTGGGTTTTTTTTTTTTTTTCCACAAATGCTGTTGATTGACGTTGTACTGAACCTAGAAAATGATTTGGTTGTTTTCTTATAGTTTTATAGTTTACGTATTGATTACTAATTTGAATCAGTACATTATAACGAAAACAATACCTTAAATCATGGGCGTCGAAAGCGAAATAAATGTGGGTGGGTCCTCCCCTAGAAAATAATTACTGGAATATACGCCATTTACTGTAATCTGCTGCCTTTTAATTAGTGTGTCACAACGTGCAAATAGGCGCCTTGTTGGCAGGGGCCTAACGTTACATGACCTCTGCCCGCTAGTGTAACAACATTACAAAAGACGGCATTTAAATGATATTTCCAGTAGCAGCCTATTGTTTTTGACGCAAGAGACCCGAGTTCGCGTCCGCCTTTTGCCAAAATCGTTCTTCTTTTTTCACATCTCATATCTATTTTTAAACAGGTTTCCCCTCTGCAGAGTGTTTATTAGGTTCACTTGCGTGACAGTCTGCTAGTCAACTTGGGTTAGATTTTGACTGCGAATAAGTCAATGATTTGCGATCCTCGCTCTGATCCGAAAAATGATTTGCAAACTATCATTTCAGATCAGGACTTGTTGCCAATCGCGAATCATTTGACTCAGATCAGAACTTTGCGTAAGGCGTATTATTTGATTTAGATCGGGACTTCAAATCGCGGATCGCAAATCTTTTGATTTGAATCGTTCAATTTGCGAAATGATTCACGAACCTGTTCCAGTCTAAATCAAATGATTTTTGATATGCGCTGCGAAATCCCGATCTAAATCAAATAATATGATATATGCGATTTGAAGTCCTTATCTAAAATGAATGATTTATAAAAATGATATAGAGTTTAGAAAATCTCTGTTTCACTCATCACTACGTGCTTTTTGAAATCAATACAAGCGATGTCGAAATTCGAAAATGAATGTCTCTTTTAATTTGATCTGGCTTTTGCCAGTGAATCGCTTGAATTAAATGATCGACGTCACGAGTGTGAATCAATTGAAGCGGTTCCAGCATAAATGACTCAATTGATTTGGTTCATCTGTTCCTCTTTTCGCGTCTTCAGCAAAAGCGTTTTACCCTTTACTCAGGGTAATTGTGAGTACTGCTGCTGGCTTAGCTCACTAGTTTCATGACATTAACTGAAATAAGCAAAAAAAAAAAAAAAAAAAAAGTATAATATTTTTTTAATTGCGTGATTTTTTTTTTTTTTGAACACTTATTTCACTATACATTGTCTTTCAATAATTCAAGCACTTTTCAAGTACCTCTTGTGGAATTTTGCCATTTTCAAGGATTTTTCAGGCCTTAAATTTCAAAAAGTTAAATTCAAGTACTTCAAGCACTTTAAGCACCTTGTATGAACCCTTCTTACAGTAAAAATTGGTCACACCACATAACAGTTTGAAATGAACTGTGAACATTAAACTTACAGCATCTAGTATATACACATATATTGGGGTTGGTAAGGTTTTATTTTGTGTGTGTGTGTTTTTTTTTTTTTTTTCTCTTCCGCTCACCAAGCTTGCATTTATTTGATGAAAAATACAGAAAAAAATATACAATATTATTACAATATAAAAAAAAAAAAAAAAAACTTTTCCTATGCGAATATAGTCTATAGTCTAGTTTTCTATGCGAATATATAGTCAAATGTAATTTATTGCTGTGATGCAAATCTGAATTTTTAGCATCATTACTCCAGTCTTCTGTCACATTATCCTTTATCATTCTATGCTGAATTTAAAAAAAGAAAGCCAGCGGTTACCCATTTTGTCAACGATGTCAATTATTGTTCCTTGCACCTGAATAGATATTTTGAGAATAGGCTACCCATTGTTTTCATGTGTGTTACTGTTTTATGAATAAACTTTCTAGAAATGTATGAACTTGTTTCAGTCCATCACATGCTAGCTGAGAACATACTTTGCTTTACCCGTGACATGTGATATCAGGAAATAAAACAATAAAAACCAGGGAAATGCAAAAATGAATACCACTGCGGTGAAACTGTGGTGAGAACTAACCAGTGCTAAAACAGGGGGGTTTCATGATGACTCACTAAGCAGTGTCATAAGTCAGTGTTTTCTTAACTTTCTTGATGCTGCAAAATACTGGATATATTTAGCTGTTACATTTCGCAAATCCTGTCTACACTGGGATGCACATAAACTAAAGTAATGATTCACAGCTAGTCAACACAAATTGCACTTTGTGTGTGTTTTCAATATTGTATGTATTGAGCCACTGAAGATTGCATTCAGGTGATTTAATTACAATTGCAATTAAAGAGGTTGACACTGAGTGTATTTCCGCTTTTAAAAAATGCAGTATGATATATGATATACAAAAATGTAGTATTATATATTATATGCCAAGGTGCGAATGCAACAAAAACCTTATAGCCTACGACAATAAACACACCTTACTTGCTTGTAGGGATGGGTACCGAAACCCGGTACTTAATCGGTCCCGGTGCCTAATTATAAAAGACCGAAGTATCGATAAGCTCTGACGTTAACGGTTCTGCTGTCGGTACTGGCGAAATTTAACAAAATAAATTTCCTATTTGCTGTTGCTAAATAAACATTACCTAGCATATTTCACCTGACCTGCCTTTTGTAATTTGCGATAATATTCGTTATTCGCCTGCAATGCAGTTATTTGCAATCTCACGCACGAAATGTAGTCTGTTCCGCAGTACACAGAGCTCGCGGGCACACAACACGAGAGAGCTCGCGCTTATGGAGTGACGATGGCGGAGAGAGCCAAACGTTCCAAGTATGGTTACACTTTACCCGTGTGAACACGGACAATGCTCGTTGCAACAAGTGCAACAAGATTTTTGCTTGTAGCGGCGGAAACACAAGCAATTTATCAAAACATCTAGCCAAAGTGCATTATGTGCAGATAGAGAAATGCAAAGTTTTCGACTGCCTAGCTTCTACTTCATCATCCGCCTCCTCAGGTATGTATGCTATGTTAAAATAACGACATAAACATCACATAAGGTCTCTCTAAATCAGTATTATAATGTTAATAATTTAATAAACACACATTCAGTTACATATAGCCTACATATAGGCTAAATATTTAGAGTATTTTTTTTATGCAGTAGCCTAAATAAATATTAAACATTAAAATGTCTTTATAGTACTGCTTTTACAAATAGATAAATAATAATAAACTATGCTAAGAAATTATAAAGCAGAGCTTACCTAAAAATTAATTTGTAGTGATTAAATACATTCAATTTAGTGTACATTACAATAGGTTCCAAACCTGTATTACTTTTAATCCCAAACACAGTTAACTAATTTATGTGAATGTGTTCATGATAAAACATAAACATTAGCCACAAATGATTGTTCAGCTGCATTTTGCAACTTTTTTTTGTTAAAGCTGCAATTACAGTGAACAAACCCACTCTTCCTGCATCTGGTCCAAGCAAAACACAAACCTTCTTTTGCAGCCTACCTGCATGCTCCAACTATGTTCCTTTAAATCATTGTATATGCATTTACAAGAAAATTGTGTTTATTTATTTGTTTTACAATCATTGGTTTTGTTTGTGTAATAGATATTTGCTCAAACATTGGTATTTGCCAAGCTATAGATAATTATTTTACATTTAAAAAATAAAGTGTTATTTCTGTTCTCAATTTGTTTCGGTTTTTGAATTAAAAAACACAACAAAAAGTACCGGTAAGAGTACCGTTAAAGTACCGAATCGATAAGTGGTATCGATAGAAGTAGTAATACCGTTAAAACCTTAATGACACCCATCCCTACTTCTCAGTGGGGTTTGACAGAGATTCACATTTTCCTCTTCCTTTACTGTGAAACATTGCATCTAAACAAATATTAGCAGGAAGCTGGTGCTGTTTTTCCAGACCAGCCTTTTTCAGATGAATCTGATAAACCAGTAAAACACAAACTATCAGCTGAGCAACCGAAGGCATTCTGCACTCTGTCGAATTTGAGCTATTATTTAAACTTTTGCTGTCTCTGTTTAGAATATACAGTACATAGCAGAATAATGCAAATGTAATTTTAGCCACTTTTATTGCTTTATTACTTGTATGATCATTTATGACTTTATCATTATAAAGTAAAGGCTGCCACAAACACAGAGACCATTGATATGCAAGAGCAATGCAATAACGTCATTATGGAACATTTCTTTGCATATTTTATTTGTGTACATCAGGGCCATTTTTGACTATAGCGGCGCCCTTTGGTCTGTTTCCACTCTGGTGCTACAGAGTTTGGTGCTGTTTGTTTTCTTAAATGGCTTTGGTTTACATGCACATTTGTTTATGCATTTGGCACACACTGTTATTCAAGGTCACATTCAATTTATGTTATTCTTGGGAATCAAACCCACAACCTTGGCATTGTTAGTGCATTTGGTTAAACAACAGTATGAAACATTTTCAATATTATACAGAGTATTAATCCACTTGACACTGTGCATCAAGGTGATTTTATTACAATTAAACAGGATTTAGTGAAAAATAAATATACTAAAAAGTATTTAAAATACATTTATTTCATGCTAAGTATACTACAAATACACTTACATATTATGTACTTAATAAAAATACCCTGCAATTGTACTTTTAGTATACTAAAATGTTATATTTAAAGTCTGCTAAATTGGAACCACTTATTTTGTTAATTTGTATTATTTTGCATTTAAAGACTGGTATTATTTAAAGATCATACAATCCTCATCAGTAGTAACAATAAAATACATTTTAGGCTTAATTTTAAGAAATATGCATTGTGCACAAGTAGTACTCCAAATAAAGTCGAATTATAATTTTTATATCAGTAAGTCTTGAGCGATATGTTTGTAAATATGTTAATAAACTTAAACTATACTTAGTATAAAATAAATGCATTTTAAATTTTTACTAGGGTAGGCTAAGCCTAGTGCTTAAGAACGCCCTTTAATAATGGAAAAAGTATTGCAGTGTATGCCTTTGCGTCTTTTTGCTTCTATAAAATAGCAACAAATAATATTATTATAATATTGGCTGTTTATTAGTATAATATAAATAAAAAAAAAAATAAATAAATAAATAATATAAATATAAATAATATACAGCACATACTCTGCATCCCCAATCCTACACAATACCTAAACTTAACAACTACCTTACTAACTATTAATAAGCAGCAGATTAGTAGTTTATTGAGGCAGAGGTCATAGTTAATGGTTTGTAAATGATTAGACCAAAATAAAGTGTGACCAAAAAGAATATATATTAAAATTAATTAACATAAAAGAGGATGTTTTGAAAAATGATCCATATTATGAAAGCTGATAGCAGTGCTATTTTAGTGATATTTAAATGCAATTTATTAACATGTTGCATTAGCTTTTATTTCTATAGTATTATTTATATTTATGTTTATAATATATTATATTAATTCATAATTGTATGTGCTTCTGTAATTTTTTTTTTATTTCCATTTAGCTTTAATTACACAGTTCACAGTTTTCAGTAGTCAGTTTAATTTTTTAACTAAGTTTTTGAATTATTTCAGCCGATCTCCGGGTCTGGCGGTAGCACTTTTAGCATAGCTTAGCATAGATCATTGAATCAGATTGGACTGTTAGCAAGAGCTACGATATTTTTCCTATTTAAAACTTCTCTTCTGTAGTTACATAATGTACTAAGACTAACGGAAAATGAAAAGTTGTGATTTTCTTGGCCGATATGACTAGGAACTATACTCTCATTTGTAATAATCAAGGAACTTTGCTGCCGTACCATGGGTGCAGCAGGCGCAATGATATTACACAGCGCCTGACCACCTGTGCAAGCAGGTGGTCACACAACTTGATCCTTGATGATTTTGGCTTCAGGTGTGTTGATCACAGCTACTTTAACATCCCCTTTAGTTTTCGACATGAGCCGATCACATTTGAACATTTCCATGAAGGCCTGCTTAAAACGATCCCCCGATAACGTATTAAGCGGCAGGTTGAAAATGATGTTGAGTACAGCGATCGGCCTTGAGATGATATAGGCGGCGTGAACCCAGCGCGCCAGCATGCAGTCGGTTTTCGGAGTGAGCTTCGTGTAGATTCTCAAAGCCCGTAGCACGTGAAAAGGAAAAAAGCAGACGATGAAACACGTCAGGATCAACACGATGAGCCGCCTCGCTTGAACCCGTTTGCTGCTTTCCTTATGAGGACCCTTCTTTAGCACTTTCATGATGCGCCAATAGCAAACACAAACCACGGCAAGAGGAACCAGATATCCAAGCACAGTCAGCACCCAACTATACGGCGGGATGATTTGTGGGTTGCTGCTCGCGAGATCCAAACAGTAGGTTTTGTTGTTCTGCGGCACGGCGTCAAAGTGGTTAAAAACTGGACTTATTTCCACAACCACCACGACCCAGCACAGGAAGCAAGCCAGCGTTCCCCAACGCTTCTGCTTGAAGATTCGTCCATGCGTCGGATGCACGACCGCTACGTAGCGAAAAATGGCCAGACAGGTGAGGAAGAGGATGCTGCCGTAGAGGTTGAAGTGGAAGATGAAGTGTGTGAAGCGACACATGATGACGCCCAGCATCCACGAGTCATCAGAGACGTAGTAGTAGGTCAGGAAGGGCATGGAGATCATGAAGAGGAGGTCGGTGATGACGAGGTTCACCATGATGATGGTGCTGCTCTTCCAGGGACGAACTTTGACCACGTACACCAGCAGAGCGATGATGTTCCCCACCACACCTACGATGAAGATCATTCCGTACATGGCGGGCAGATAGTAGCGCTTCACCAGATCGTCCACGTTGGTGCAGCTGTCGCTCGAGCCGTAGTAAGGGTTGCTCATGGTTGCTCCTGTGGCAGGAATGGAAAAAAAAATTGCTAGAAGGTTCACATACAACATTTGTTTGTTATACCTGATTTCAAACACTTCAAACAACGCAGTTTGCATGCAATCTTTGTTTAAAGAGTGGATTTCAACACTTGTGAAACTCCTAAGATGAATCGTTTGCAGTTTTATTGTGAAACTGAATTTCAATAATAGTTATTTCTCACATTATATGTGACCCTGGACCATAAACCATTCTTATGTAACACAGGTAGCAATTTGTAGCAATGGCCAGAAATACATTGTATTGGTCAATATTATCAACTTTTCTTTTATGCCAAAAATCATTAGGATATTAAATAAAGATCATGTTCCATGAAGATATTTTGTAAATTTCCTACCATAAATATATCAAAACTTAATTTCTTGATTAGTAATATGCATTGCTACTTCATTTGGACAACTTTAAAGGCGATTTTTCTCAATATTTTGATTTTTTGCACCCTCAGATTTCAAGATTCTCAAGTAGTTGTATCCCAGCCAAATATTGTCCGATTCTAACAAATCACACATCAGTGGAAAGCTTATTTATTTTTTTTAATTATTAGATTTTTTAATTGACTCTTATGACTGTTTTTTTGGTCCAAGTCATATAATATTTATAATAATAATAATAATAATAATAATAATAATAAAGATTACATACTTTAGTATTATTTAGAAAAAAATATATTTTATTATCATTATAATCTTAACTGTTAGAGTTACTACAGATTACATTGCAATAATAACAATAATAATAATAATTTTCTTCAAAAGTATTTTTTCAATTATTTTTTTTATTTGGCTACATAGCAAATGAAATCCAAATATTCTGTTTATTTACAACTTAAAATAATGTTACATGTGTGTTAAAAAAAGAGCACAGGGTCCTCTTTTTTCAACAGTATTTTTGGCATATTTGCCTGTAAAAATATCTTAGCACCATCTTCAGTTGACAAACAAAAAATATGGTACGTATTGCGTTTATTATTGGTCGGGTTATTACTGAAAATAAATTAATTAATTAATTTAAAAAAATGTTTTATTTTAGCTTTCAACAAGTGTTTGTGTTGGCTTGAAATATTATGTTTACCCAACTTGAGATGTGAAGTTTTTAACACTATATTTAGCAAATTGCAGTAATCATTTTATAATTATTCAAAACATATTCTCTGAATAAATGTGACCCTGGACCACAAAACTTACCCAAATTTACATAAGGGTAAATTTGACCATATGAAAGTTGAATAAATAAACTTTACATGGTTCATTTCATCATTTTCACAGTAATTATTCAATGCTTATTCTCTGAATAAAAGTGACCCTGGACCACAAAACCAGACATAAGGGTCAGTTTTTTTAAATTCCTATATGTCACATCCAAATACCAGCAGTGAACCATCTGCCAACAGACAGACAGTACAATCCATAAACACATGGGTAAATGGGCAGGACTTACAGATACGGCCTCGCAGGTGTGATTGCATTGTTATGATATTTGACTATGGGAAAGTGTGTCACTGCCCTGGTGAATTCCTTAGCTGTCAATCTTGTTAAGATGATGAGCTATTTGAAAATGTTTTACCTCTCATCCAAGATGGCAAAATTATTTTGCCACGTGTCATATCGTTTTGCATACCAGCTTTGATAAAATGACCACGTGCAGGAAGCAGCAGTGCAATTATCAAGTTAATTATGCATCAGGCTGAGCAGCTCTACAAACACAAATAAACAATGCTTCATCCAAACTGGCATTCAATCCATCCTAAACACAATCCGAACTAACAAAAATATGTTCTAAGAACATTCTCGTCATGAAAATGTTATTTCTGAATGTCCACCTGAACTTTTCAAATTTCATTTACAATTTTGAACTTTTTAGTGTTTCCAGAATGTTCTGAAACAAGTAGTGATAACATTTGGCAAAACCAGACTACTTGGAACAAGCTTTCTATTAACATTATTGCAAGAATGTTTGTTCATAACATTTCTGATTAAATCCGAGCATTTTTGTCCCTGCATAGACAGCAATGCAGATGAAACGGTTAAGGCCCAGAAAAATAGTCCATGTGACATCAGTGGTTTCATAAAACTATAAGCCCCAAGAAGCCATGCTTTACAGTGAATTTATGAGGGTCATTATAGGCACGACACGAAGCTGTTTCACGGGGCTTATTGCTTTTATAAAACAGTTATTTCATATACATAGTAAGGTTTCACAAAATAAAAGTGCAAATTAACTGTAATGATATTAATACAAACATTATTCTTTCACCAAACAGTGTAGTTCCTCAGAAACGTTGTGGTTGCAACAAAGTAGTTGCCGCCAACTTCTTTTTTTGACACTTGCTTTTTAATTATTTTGTTATTTAATGCATTGACATTTTTAAATCGATTTAAGTGTCCGATTACATTTTGGAGCAACTCTGTATGATCCGTTCTTAAATACAAAAGGAGTCATTAAATTATTTGTCATTAAAATCGTCATTATTCATCATTTACTGAAAGGTTAGAACATGACTTTAAATTTTAGAGGTCCTTTAGTAAATAATTTAGATCCGAGGATCAGCTGAGAAAACAGATTAGGAACCGCTGTGGTTAAGAAATCATTAAAGAGTTTAAAAGAGACTGTTTAATATCTTAGACCTCTGTATTAATATCTAGTGCTCTAGTTTGACTACTAGAGGGAGGGATACTCACACTTGATAGATAGATAGATAGATAGACAGAAAGCTAGACAGGCAATACATTATAAACAAGACATAATTTTATAATATGTTTAATATTTAATTTTAATGTGTTTAATGCATGGTTAACTGACAAGAAACAAATGTATTTTTATTTTATTGAACTTATTTTTAGTTATTTACTTGATGTATTAATGTAACAAACTAAAATAAAAATGAATCTCAATGAATCTACTAAAATAACACAATTTTAATCTAATTCATTGTTTCCCCTTACCTCAAACACTGGAGATCTAGCATGTAAAATTTAAGTAATTATGCAACCTAAAACAAACAAAACCAGCTAGTCACATTAAAACTTAAAGGAATTATTTAAAAATTCAAACCTTGCATTGAAAAATTCAAATCTGCCAGTTTATTTGATGCATTAATTTTCCCATAAACCTGCAGGGCACTTACATTCAAATAGAATCAATGTTGTACGTGATAAGAGAAACATACAAAATATGCATATTTAAGATGTAATCTTAATATGTGTATTTCTCAATTGACAGCATTTGTGGCATAATGTTGATTACAGCAACATTTAATTACCGGTTCTTCTTTTTTCTTACTGTTAAGTCCCTCATTTTCTTGAAAACATCTTGATTATGTTGGACCATTTAACAGAACAGTGGAAGTTAATGTGTTAGCCACAAGGTGTATGTGTGCATTATCATTAAAAAAAAATAATAATAAAATTAATTAATTTTAAATTAATTAATTAAAAGCCTGCAAACCTTTTGGTTTTTGTGGCACAATATTTTCACAAATGCTGTTGAATGGGCTTGTACTGAGCCTAGAAAAGGATTTGGTTGTTTGATTGTAGTTTTATAGTTTACTTATTGATTACTAGTTTCAATCAGTACTTTATAACGAAAACAATACTTTAAATAAGTTAAAAGTATACCCACTTCTCCAGGCACCAGTGAGTAAGACGATGATTATTTCTGTATTCAGGCCTTTGCGGTTTTCTTTTTTGGAACATCACCAGAGATGGCAAAATTACACACATCCTTCACTCAAGTAGAAGTACAGACACTCATGTTTAAAAATACTCTGGTAAAAGTAGAAGTACTGACTATACTTTTTTACTTAAGTTAAAGTGCTGAAGTATGGGCTCAGACATGTACTTAAGTAAAAAGCACCCATCACTACTACCTGTTTTAATGTCACGCTGGTAACTGGACCTCACATCATATTGACACATTAATACAAAATAACGTACATTTAAAATTTGTTAGCTAATGAATGTATCAAGGCTAAACAACCACCATATAGAACAGGGCCGGACTGGGACAAAATTTCAGGCTGGAAAATCTCACACTCATCCAGGCCACCCTATACACCCACAACAAATTCTAAAACCACAGACAACCCTGTTTTTTTTTTTTTTTTTTTGTATGGCCATCAAATGTTTAAAACCTTAAAGGCTGGGGCCGTGCAAAATAAGAAAAAGGCTCTCTCTTGAACGGCACCTTCGCTTCCATTTTCCTTCTAAGTTTCTTCATTTTCCATGATATCTCTGCATCTCACTTTGTGTGTGTTTGCTTTTTTCACTGATTTTCTTGTACCTGTCACTTTTCCCATCAGCCATTTACTGTTATGAGCAGAACTGTCTCCACCTTGTTGCAAAACAACCACCTCATTATATTCTGTTTGCAGTAACAATTTTATTTAAGCTCAATTTAAAGTATCACATAATGACCAGGTGTTGTTGTTCTATCTTAAAATGGCTTAAATACTATAGATTTAAGAAAACTATAAAAAATAGTTCATATAACCGAACATGTTATTGCATTATCATGAGTCATATTTTTCTCTTACCAAAATTAACCACGGTTTATTACAGTAAAAGTATAGTAACTGTGTTTTTGTTTGTTTGTTTGCTTGTTTGTTTACAAATTACAATCTGTTTTAATTTAACTACAACCATAGATTTACTATACATGGTTATACTAAGGTTAGTGTAGCAAAACCATGGTTCATATGTGGTTGAACTATAGTTAGTAATGGATTTTGGTTTTAATTTTCGTAAGGGTTGTGTTGTTATCTGCCCTAGCTCCCTCTGAACATATTACAAAACTTTTGTTTTATAACATTTGTTTCCTAAATTGCTACTGTAACCTATTTATTAGAGATTTGTTATGCTGATTAAAACTAAAGTAACGAGCCTGGTTTAAAATTGTAAGAAGTAGAAAGTACAGATATTTGTGTAAAAATGTAAGGAGTAAAAGTAAAAAGTAGTCAGGAAAATAAATAGTGAAGTAAAGTATTGATACCAGAAAAAATCCACTTAAGTATTTGTACTTTGTTACTTCCCATCTCTGAACATCACATACGTAGATTTGTGGTTTGTATGTGGTCAATTGCACTGAAGGATGAAAACCACTGGATATATCAGCTGCAGGTTTTCACACATGCATGAACGGAGATGGTGAGGGATCTTGCAGATTCGTATAATTTCCTAACAAATTCAACCTCAAACTTCTTTATTTTTTAATGACTTCCGTAAGTGACCTTACATTATGATTTCATGCCAGCAGAGATTGGTATTAAATGCCACACAGTTCTCTTGCTCTGTATTTGTGTAGGTTTGTTGATTTTTACATTTTTAGACAGGCTTCCTTTCTGCAGAGTGTTTATTAGGTTCACTTGCATTACAGTCTGCTAGTCAACTTTACTTGGGTTAGAAATTGGCTGAGAATAAGTCAATTGTGGTTTTGATGTATCAAGGCCAGTTTGGGCGAATATGTGTGTGTGTTTACAGGCAACTGTGCATTCCCAGAAGTAAGAATGATGTACCGAACTACATCAAATGATTTGCGATCCATGCTCTGAAGTTACGATCCGAAAAATGATTTGCAAACTATCATTTCAGATCATTTTCGATCGCGAATTATTTAAATTAGATCAGAACTTCGCGTATCGCGTATAATTTGATTTAGATCATTTGATTTGAATCGTGCAATTTGCGAAATGATTCACGAACCTGTTCCAATCTAAATCAAATGATTTGTGATATAAGCTCCGAAGTCCCGATCTAAATTAAATAATTCGCTATATGCGATTTAAAGTCCCGATCTAAAATGAATGATTTAGAAAAATGATTTAGAGTTTAGAAAATCTCTGTTTCACTCATCACTACGTGCTTTTTAAAATTAATACAAGTGATGTCGAAATTCGAAAATGGATGTCTCTTTTAATTTGATCTGGCTTTTAGCCAGTGAATCGCTTGAAATAAATGATCGACGTCACGAGTGTGAATCAATTGAAGCGGTTCCAGCATAAATGACTCAATTGATTTGGTTCATCTGTTCCTCTTTTTGCGTCTTCTGCAAAATCATTTTACCCTTTACTCAGGGTAATTGTCAGTACTGCTGCTGGCTTAGCTCACTAGTTTCATGACATTAACTGAAATGAGCAAAAAAAAAAAAAAAAAAAAAAAAGTATAATGTTTTTTTAATGAATTTTATGAACACTTTTTTCATGATACATTGTCTTTCAATAATTCTAGAATAAATCTATTTTTCAAGTACTTTTGAGAAATATTGCCATTTTCAAGGATTTTCCAGGCATTAAATTTCAGAAAGTCAAATTCAAGTACTTCAAGCACTTTAAGCACCTTGTATGAACCCTTCTTACAGTAAAAATTGGTCACACCACATAACAGTTTGAAATGAGCTAGTGAACATTAAACTTACAGCATCTAGTATATACACATATATTGGGGTTGGTAAGGTTTTATTGTGTGTGTTTAAGAAATCTGTTCCGCTCACCAAGGTTGCATTTATTTGATGAAAAATACAGAACAAAATATAAAATATTATTTCAATATATAAAAAAAAAATGTTCTATGCAAATATATAGTAAAATGTAATTTATTGCTGTGATGCAAAGCTGAATTTTTAGCATCATTACTCCAGTCTTCTGTCATATGATCCATCATCCTTCTAATATGCTGATTTGCTGCTCAAGAAACATTTCTGATTATTATCAGTGTTAAAAACAGTTGTGCTTCCCAGTAATTTTGATCTTTGATGCTTTGATATGATCCTTTTAATGCTATTATCTCCTTATGCTGAATTTAAAAAAGAAAGCCAGTTACCCATTTTGTGATGTCAATTATCATTCCTCACACCTGAATAGATATTTTTTTTAGAAAAGGCTACCCATTGTTTTAATTTGCATGACTGTTTTATTAATAAACTTTCTAGAAATGTGCAAACTGGTTTCAGTCCATTGTGTGCCAGCTGAGAGCATCCTTATGCTTTACCCGTGAAATAACATGCACCTGTGATAGCAGGAAATAAAACAATAAAAGCCAGGAAAATGCAAAAATAAATACCACTGTGTTGTGTGACGGTTATCTAATATCTGTTGTGATCTTGTTTCCATGTAGCAGTAAATAGTTTTTTTTGTTTGTTTGTTTGTTTTTGTTAAACTTACAGTACAAGTTTGTTGCACCAAAACTTTCAGTATTAAAGACAGTTATTGATTATTCTGACTGTTTGTTTGCAGCAAATTAGATCTCTTTAATATTTCAGTTGTTTCTTCTAAAATAACATTGGAGAGGGAATTTAAAGAAAATGATCCTTTAGAGTGTCTCCTCTAAAGTTTCAAATCTTAAAAATGTCTTTTTTTCCCAAATTTTCCCAAGATACCAAAGTCTGCAATCATGAGTATGAATATAAACTCAAATTTTCATCCACATTAATTTTACAGCTCTTTCTTAACATATTCAAAGGTAGATATTTTTAGCTGTTACATTTTGCAAATTCTGTCTAAACTGGGATGCACATGAACTAAAGTCATGATTCACAACTAGTCAGCACAAATTGCACTTTGTGTGTTTTTAGTATTGTATGTATTGAGCCACTGGAGATTGCATTCAGGTGATTTAATTACAATTGCAATTAAAGAGGTGTGTTTCCGCTTTTAAAAAATGCAGTATATGATATACAAAAATGTAGTATGATTTATTATAAGAAGTTACATTTATTAGTAACACAAAAGATGATATTTTGAAAAATATCTCTGTTTATATTGAAAAGTATACCAGTTAATACACGTGTTATTTTAGTATTTTTATAACATATTTATTACTATATTTAACATTTATTTTTTTATTTCCATATTTTCAGTTGTAATTTTATTTTAAGGTATCAATTTTATTATTTATTTATTAATATTATTAATATTATTTCCAAATTAATACTTTATTCATATCTTAAATGTTTGCATTTATATATTTTTTTTTTAATTTTTTTTTAAGTATTTTAATTAATTAATTAGTTTATTTATCTATTTTCAATATTTATTTGTAGCTTTATTTTTATTTCAGTTTTACTAATTTTTAGTTATTTTTATGTTGGCTTAGGTGATTCACAATATTTATCTATTTTTTAATGCAGTTTTTCATCTAACATTTATATTTTATTCTATTTCAGCTTTAGTTTTGGTTTTTTCCCCAATGTTCTTTAAAATATTATATAAACGTGCATGTCTGGAAACATAATAGATTTTCACTGAAGCGCTCATACAGTTGGGAACTTGGGAAATCCCGTTCCTACTGTCTTTCATGGTTTTAGATTTATTCACCTTGGAAGCTGAACTCATATTAATTTACAATAAACTTGCAGAAGCTGCTGCTTCCTTCTTATCCAGGTTTGAAGGATAGTGTAGGTGTTTCCTCATGTATGAACAACAGATGAAATCTGAGCTGATCTACCCCAGATATTTAATTAGATTACATTACAGAAAACAGTTAATCGCTTCCACTAAAGAGATGATTTGCATTATTCAGTGTTCATAACAAACCAAAACACTAACGTGTGCAAAACTTTTGATTTTGGAAGCTGCCATATAAGGTGCAAATGCGACCAAAAACCTTATACGACAATAAACACACCTTACTTGCTTCTCGGTGGGGTTTGACAGAGATTCACATTTCCTCTTCCTTTACTGTGAAACAGTGTTTCTAAACAAATATTAGCAGGAAGCTGGTGCTGTTTTTCCAGACCTGTCTGTTTCAGATGAATCTGATAAACCAGTAAAACAGAAACTATCAACTGAGCAACCGAAGGCATTGACATTCTGACTAAAATATCACTCTGTCAAGTCAACTGCGCAGTGCAACTATTATTTTAAACTTTAGTGTCAATGCTTCCTTTGTTTAGAATGTACAGTACATAGCAAAATAATAATGCAAACATAATTTTAGGAACTTTTATTGCTGTTCATCTTGACAGTGGAATTCCGTAGCACCATCACCATAAAGTCAAGGCTGCCACAAACACAGATACCATCAGTGTGCAAGAGCAATGCAATAATGTCATTATGGAACATGTCTTTGCATATTTTATTTGTTTACGTCTGGGCCATTTTTAAATATAGCGGAACCCTAGGCTAGTCTGGTGCCGCAGACGGTTGTTTGTTTTCTTAAATGGTTTTGGTGCACATGCACATTTATGTTTATGCATTTGGCACACACTGTTATTCAGTTAGATGCAATTTCTGTTATTCAAAGTTCACATTTCGAAGCATTCAATATGTACATTTAATTAATTCACACATTCTTAGGAATCAAACCCACAACCTTGGCATTGTTATTGCATTTGGTTATACAACAGTATGAAACATTTTCAATATTATACAGAGTATTAAGCCACTTGACACTGTGCATTAAGGTGGTTTTATTACAATTAAACAGGATTTAGTGAAAAATAAATATACTAAAATGTATTTAAAATACATTTATTTCATGCTAAGTATACTACAAATACATTTACATATTATGTACCTAATAAAAATACCCTGCAATTCTACTTTTAGTACTAAAATGTTATATTTGAAGTCTGCTAAATTGGAACCACTTATTTTGTTAATTTGTATTATTTTGCATTTAAAGACTGGTATTATTTAAAGATCATACAATCCTCATCAGTAGTGCCATTAAAACACATTTTAGTCTTAATTTTAAGAAATATGCATTGTGCAAAAGTAGTACTCCAAATAAAGTTTAATTATAATTTTTATATCAGTAAGTCTATGAGCGATATGTCTGTAAATATGTTAATAAACTTAAACTATACTTAGTATAAAATAAATGCATTTAAAATTTTTACTGGGGTAGGCCAAGCCTAGTGCTTAAAAACACCCTTTAATAATAGAAAAAGCATTGCAGTGTGTGCCTTTACGAACAAATAATATGATGTGTGTATATATATATATATATGAAGAGTTCAGATGCAAAACCAGCTAAATCCATCTGATGTCTTTCTTTAAAAAAGGCATTTTTATCAGGCTCAGATGAATAGGTTTCTATGTAAGTACCAGTACTTCTGATTGGGCTGAGGATGGTATTTTAGCGAGCTTGAAGAAAAAGTATTTGATAGACATATAATATGTGTTGAAAGTATTCACTCAGTATCATTATCTCATTTTTGACCGAGATGGATTTTAGCTGGTTTTGCATCTGAACTCTCTCTCTCTCACTCTCTCTCTCTCTCTCTCTCTCTCTCTCTCTCTCTATATATATATATATATATATCAGGGGTGTAAGAAAATATCGATACATGTGAGTATCGTGATATTTTGTTTGACGATACAGTATCGATTCTCAAAAACAGAATATCGGTATTTAAAAAAAAAAATCAGACAAAATTCATGGCAGATGCTTCGTTTTGAGTTTATATCCTGTTTATATCCTGACCTATATATATTGGGTGTTTATTAGTATAAGATAAATAAAGATAATAATAATAAATAGATAATATAAATGTAAATATACAGAACATATTCTGCATCCCCAATCCTACACTGTAAAAAAACAATTTGTTGAGTCAACTTAAAATAATTTGTAACCTGGCTGCCTTAAATTTTTAAGTTCAGTCATCTCAAAAACAGTTTATTCAACTTGAAATGTTAAATTATACTAAGTGACAATTTAGATATTTGAGTTGAATCAACTTAAAATTTTAAGGCAGCTGGGTTACTTACCCATCTGTTAAGTTTAGCAAACACAAATATCTAAGTTGTTACTTAGTACAACTTAACATTTCAAGTTGACTAAACTTATTTTAGTTGTCTGAACTTAAAATTTTAAGGCAGCAGGGTAACAAATTATTTTAAGCTGACTCAACAAATTGTGTTTTTTATTTTAAAATTGTACACAATACCTAAACTTAACAACTACATTACTAACTATTAATAAGCAGCAGATTAGTAGTTTACTGAGGCAGAAGTCATAGTTTATAGTTTGTAAATGACAAGAATTAGACCAAAATAAAGTGTGACCAGAAATGAATATATATTAAAATTAATTAACACAAAAGAGAATGTTTTGAAAAATTATGGCAGTGCTATTTTAGTGATATTTAAATGCAATTTATTAATATGTTTCATTAGCTTTTATTTCTATATTATAATTTATATTTATTTTTATATTATATTTATTCATATTTTGTGTGCTTTTGTCATTTTTTTTATTTCTATTTAGCTTTAATTATTTAAATTTAAGCTAAATAGTAATATTTCTAAAATACATTTCAGTTTCACATTCAGTTTTCAGTAGTCATTTTAATTTTTTAAAAATGTATTCATTTATTTATTTATTTTTTTTTTTTAAAGGAACATTTTTTAAAAAAAAATAGGCTCATTATCCAACTCCCCTAGAGTTAAACAGTTGAGTTTTACCGTTTTCTAATTAATTCAGCCGATCTCCGGGTCTGGCGGTAGCACTTTTAGCATAGCTTAGCATAGATCATTGAATCAGATTAGACCGTTAGCATCTCGCTCAAAAATTACCAAAGAGTTTCGATATTTTTCCTATTTAAAACTTGACTCTTCTGTAGTTACATCGTGTACTAAGACCGACGGAAATAATGTAATAATCTTAATCTTAATCTTAAAAAAATTAAGTTTGTAATAATCAAGGAACTTTGCTGCCGTACCATGGGTGCAGCAGGCGCAATGATATTATGCAGCGTCTCCCTGCGCAAGCAGGTGGTCACGCTGCTTATTTTGACGGAAGTTAGCCTATTTTCAGGCGTTGCGTAATATCACCTTCAAAAAGGATTTTACACAGTTTTAGTAAAAGTGTTGCTTTTTCCAAACATCATCTTTTGCATTCAGCAGAAGAAAGAAAGTCATACATTTCTGGAATAACTTGAAGGTGATTAACTGATGACAGAAAGTCATTTTAGGGTGGAGTATTTCTTCATATTTCAGCTGTTTCACAGTGGCTTTGACTTTGGCTCATCCTTTCAGTGTACATTTAGAATCACCAGTAGAGCTTCGGCTGCTTTGATCCTTCGCGATTTTGGCTTCAGGTGTGTTGATCACAGCTACTTTAACATCCCCTTTAGTTTTCAACATGAATCGATCAATTTTGAACATTTCTATAAAGGCCTGCTTAAAACGATCCCCCGATAACGTATAGAGAGGCAGGTTGAAAATGATGTTGAGTACAGCGATCGGCCTTGAGATGATATAGGCGGCGTGAACCCAGCGCGCCAGCATGCAGTCGGTTTCCGAAGTGAGTCTCGTGTAGATCCTCAAAGCCCGTAGCACGTGAACAGGAAAAAAGCAGACGATGAAACACGTCAGGATCAACACGATGAGCCGCCTCGCTCGAACCCGTTTGCTGCTTTCCTTATGAGGACCCTTCTTTAGCACTTTCATGATGCGCCAATAGCAAACACAAACCACGACTAGAGGAACCAGATATCCAAGCACGGTCAGCACCCAACTATACGGCCACAAGATTTCTGGGTTGTTGCTCGCAAGGTCAAAGCAGTAGGTTTTGTTATCACCCTGTTGCATTTGAATGTGGTTAACAATCGGACTTATTTCTACAACCGCCACGGTCCAGCACAGGAAGCAAGCCAGCATTCCCCAACGCATCTGCTTGATGATTCGTCCATGCGTCGGATGCACGACCGCCACGTAGCGGAAAATGGCCAGACAGGTGAGGAAGAGGATGCTGCCGTAGAGGTTGAAGTGGAAGATGAAGCGCGTGAAGCGACACATGATGACGTCCAGCGACCACAAGTCACCAGAGGCATAGTAGTAGGTCAGGAAGGGCATGGAGATCATGAAGAGGAGGTCGGTGATGACGAGGTTCACCATGATGATGGTGCTGCCCTTCCAGGGACGAACTTTGACCACGTACACCAGCAGAGCGATGATGTTTCCCACCACACCTACGATGAAGATCATTCCGTACATGGCGGGCAGATAGTAGCGCTTCACCAGATCATCCACGTTGGTGCAGTTGCCGTAGTAAGGATCGCTCATGGTTGCTGCGGCAGGAACGAGGAAAAATTGTTAGAAGGTTCACATGCAACATTTGTTTGTTATACCTGACTTCACACAATAACCTCATCAAGGTTGTTCAAACACTTCAAACAATGCAGTTTGCATGCAATCTGTTTAAACAGTGGATTTCAACACTTGTGAAACTCCTAAGATGGATCGTTTGCAGTTTTAATGTGCAACTGAATTTCATATTACATGTGACCCTGGACCATAAAACCATTCTTAAGTAACACAGGTAGCAATTTGTAGCAATGGCCAGAAATACATTGTTTTGGTCAAAATTCTTAATTTTTCTTTTATGCCAAAAATCATTATAATATTAAGTAAAGATCATGTTCCATATTTTGTAGATTTTCTACTGTAAATATGTCAAATCTTAACTTTTTGATTAGTAAAATGCATTGCTAAGAACTTCATTTGGACTGTAAAGGCAATTTTCTCAATATTTTGATTTTTTGCACCCTCAGATTTCAAGATTCTTAAATAGTTTTCTCAATAGTTCGCAAAATGTATCTTGCCCAAATATTGTCCTATTGTTCTGATAATTATTTTTTTTTGTTTGTTTTTGTTTAATTGACTCTTATGACTGGTTTTGTGGTCTAAGTCACATATTATTTATAATAATAATAATAATAATAATAATAGAAAGAAATTATATTATTATTATTATTTAGACAAAAAACATATTATTATTATAATCTTAACTGCTAGAGTTACTACAGATTACACTGCAATAATAATTTTCTTCAAAAAAAAAATTTGTTTTTTTTTTAAATTTTTTTTTTATACAGATTCTTAGAAGAGATTGAACTTTTAGAGTTCAAAAAAAGAACTTTAAAGTGCAAATATTAACTTCTAGCTATCAAAAAGGTTCAATTTTGAACTTTAAGGTTCTATAATGATCCATTGGTTATTTGGCAGTTACTTTTAGAACCTTTTTTTGTGGTAAAAGGTTCATTTTAGAATCTAGCATAGTTAAGGTTCTTTAATGAACCTTTTCTAAGATGTACTGTAAAGACTAGACTGAGTACAGTTAGAACACCATTTGCTTATTACATTAGTAAATCACTAATTCACATACTCAGTATTAATGAATTTACTCTTATTTAGTTACTAATTGTGATGTAAGATGCCATTTAAGCAATTTTTCTTAGAATTTGAGTTGATACAATGTGTTTTGTCAACCACCTCACATCTTTAAACTGCACAATAGCCTATAGGGCACCATGTTATTGTCAATTTGTAGAACACAAATTAAAGATCACAAAAATCAAAATTAAGTTTTATTTTCATAAATGAACAAGAAGCTATTCTGTGTTAAACTGAGAGGGTGAAGTGAAATTCTTACCACTAAAAATAGATTTTGTTCAATATCTTCATATTTGTACATCCTTTAAATTTTCCCCATACCACATTTAACCTTCAAACCTCAGATACAAATCCAGCTCAGAACATGACAAAAGCAAATTATTTCAAATTAATCTGCACTGTAAAAAACAATTTGTTGAGTCAACTTAAAATAATTTGTAACCTGGCTGCCTTAAAATTTTAAGTTCAGTCAACTCAAAAAAAAAAAGTTTATTCAACTTGAAATGTTAAATTATACTAAGTGACAACTTAGATATTTGAGTTGAATCAACTTAAAATTTTAAGGCAGCTGGGTTACTTACCCATCTGTTAAGTTTAGCAAACACAAATATCTAAGTTGTTACTTAGTACAACTTAACATTTCAAGTTTAATAAACTTATTTTAGTTGACTGAACTTAAAATGTTAAGGCAGCAGGGTAACAAATTATTTTAAGCTGACTCAACAAATGGTGTTTTTTTATTTTTTACAGTTTGGTTTGGCTAAACACCTTTTTAGACATGACCAGGCTGGGCACATGTTTATATTACTGAGGAACACCATTATGTCATTCTGTAAAACTCCTTCAGATGTGCATATCAACGTGTAAGGTTTAATCAGCAAGATTCTTTCTTTCTTTCTTTCTTTCTTCCTATATTAGTACACTCTAAAAAGTGCTGGGTTATTTTTGTAAACTCATTGTTGGGTTGATCATGCTGGGTCAAATGGACTCTAGGGGTTCTTTCACCACTGAACACGCGGGTTGGGTTATTTTAACCCAACCTGTTTATTTTTCCACTTCATCGAACTTTCTGGATTCTTCACTCCTCTCCTCGTCAGGCGGTCACGCAATTCGCAGCAAACAGGATTATACGGTAAGTTTATATGATTATTTACCTTTATCTTTTAATAAATTGTGGTTTAAAGCACAGTAATTTCACTGTTTAATGCAATATTTGATATGTTGCTGTGCGGGGTTAGCGTTTTATTCTGTGAATGATTAACGAACGTTAAGTAGCAGCCTATAGTGAGGTACTTTTTTGCCTCAACAATCGCTTTATCGTTAAATAAAAGTTGTATGTGTGTGCACGTACAAAGTTTTATTTATATACAGTACACATCCTTTCTTTTTTTATCAGTACCGTCCTTTTTTAACGCTTCATGAAAACAGGCATAGGTTAGAAATACGGGGTAAGTTCAGTTACTATCTGCATACTGTGCGACGTGCCGAATCCAACGATAGATCCGTCATTTTTATGTTGTGCATTTTCGCGCTCTTTTTTCCTCAGGTAGCTGCATTAGCTACGCTATGCGCCTTACTTTAATGACTCTAGTGGTGTAGTGCAGGGTATACGCAGGTATACGGTTTATGTTCACTTTTTTATCAGTTGGCTTTGCGTGTACCCACTTCTAAATCCCCTCTGTTGTGCATCGAGTAGTGTCTTTTATTAGCCAAAATCAGTCCACCACATGAATAGCTAATTCAATCGCATGTGAGTAAATGCAAATATTCCCTAAAAACACCCGGTAAGGACAGTGATGCCACCAGAACCGTGGCGCGGGCTTCCTTTGAAATATATTTGATGATTGCGCCTAAATGCGCCCGCGCCCGCTCCGTCCACTCCTCCACCCAGAAGCTCCCTGTTAATACGCGAGGGCATGTCAGGAGAGGCTCTGACACAGAGAAAACCCAACCGATTTAATCAGAGACTGCGGAGAATCACGTCCAGGCGTCAGTAAGTTATTCTTTTCAGCGTGTATTTGCATTTGGGGCGTATACCCACTTCTCCAGGCACCACGACACCACTGTTATGAGGTCCTTTTACTCTTTCTCTATTTTAGTGAATGCTTGTGTTACATTACAAACTATGAGACCAGTATAAAAATTAAATGGGTATGCCGTCTGATTTTTTTTTTTTTGTAGGTTCTGCCCTTCAGATTGGAGACTGATAAATGCAGTTCAGTGGTGAGATGCTAGCTTGGGTTGCCTTCAAGTACCATATAATATAGAATCGTGTCATCACGTGTTTGACAAACGCTCCAGTGCTTACAGTATTTGTGTTCTAACTCTGAAGATCTGAAGTTTTACAACAATTTTTTTTTTAAACGTTTACGAGATCTCGCGATATTAAAATGCTTGAGAAGCTTTCTCGCGATATCAGCATAATAGAACTGATTTGTTTAAACGATTGCGCCGCATCTAAACGCATTAACCTGCTTTCTATATAAAATAAGTCATTGTAAAAACAGTTTTGTGAAATTCTAATTTTCTAAATCTTAAATTTCATTCTAGATATGTAAGATTCTTGCTGGTGAAGATGGACAGCTTTGTAATAGAGAAGCTGAAGGAAAGGCAGCTTGATACCTTGGTTAAAACCTTTGAAGGTAAGTTATATCATTCAGTAACATTCAATACCCATGATTTGTTTTAGAATTTGATCTTTTCATTAAAATAACCATAGTTACTGGTATGGCAATAAAATCAAACAATCAATTTAACATTTAAAAGCTTTAACTTATTTAACCACATTTGTTTTTTGTTTTTTTGTTTTTCAAATTTTATCAGATTTCATAAAACTTCAGGAAGCTACATCCAGAGGCAGACTTTTTGAAGACTGGGCTACAATTGCAGACCAAATTGTTGCCTATGCCCAGCAAGATGGAAAGGTGCATTAAGAACTGGGTGACATGACTTCAGGTAAGGTATTTCTTATAATATGTCAATCTATAGAAACAAAATTCAGCTGTATTTGACCATTTCACATGAAATTCTGTCAGTGAGGGGGGAGATGTAGGGACAAATAAAATTCAAAATTCAGAAAAATGGGCTACAACCGCATCTCTGGTCATTTTAATATGTAATCTGTAATGTTAGTAATACCAGTCGGATGTTTTCGCACATCAATCTCATGATAAATGTGGCACACCCTGTTTTTCTGATGCACACCCACAGTCTCTTTCCTGACTACGCTACTGATCTGACACATCAACTGGTAAATACAATGGTACAGTAAGACTTAACTAGTTGCTTATTAGTTTGTGTATTGGCTGTTAATTAGCACTTATAAAGCACATACTGATGGCTTATTCTGCATGAGCATATTCTACATCCCTGAATCCCACCCCATACCTAAACTTAACCTGCAGTAGTTGAATGGGGGTGGGGATTCATTTGCATTAATACCATTATAATTTTTATTTATTTTTTTTATTATAATTTCATTATTTAAAGGAATGAAGAAATTTCAATGTGTTGTTTTGATTATGAGATTAGTTTCACAGTTTGCACTGTATTATTCTTATGGTTTAGATGCTAAAAGGGAGAGTGCTTTCAAAGTCCTGCCCATTCTGGAGGAAGGGTCCACAGAACCACAACCACATAATTCTGGAAGCCATTCATTGACATACAACCTGTACGTTTTGTTTTACTTTTTATATATATATATATATATATATATATATATATATATATATATATATATAATGAATTTTTGAAAATGCAAACTGATATTTCCCACTGACACACTACAGCAAAAAATAGAAATTACTGACTTAAAACCATTTTTTAGCTAGTGAAAATACTAGTGCTCCAATCATTCTGGCCACCACTGTATGAAGTGTTCAGATGTAAAAGACTAAAAATGTGCAATTAGAAATTTTCTTCTAAAATGAGCATTTTTTCAGGCCTAGGTGTCTTCAAGACTAAGTGTCGTATAATTAACAGGTGGGGACCAGCATGGTGGATTTGTGTCTTGGGGACGAGACGACGACATCCCAGACCTTCACCATTGTTTCGGGCCGTGCCACTGAAGCGGACTCGTTGCCAGGGAATTTCTCCGGCTTGCAGTATATTATATTGATGGACAAGTCTTCATGTGTGAATTTTTTAAGGCCAACAGTTTTTTCTGGCCACTTGTAACATGTTTTAAATTGTCATATGTATTGTCTGGTGGACACTTTGTTTGGCTTAGTTTTAATAGCACAATGTTTGGAACGATTTTCATGTGGCAATAATTAATTTCTGCTGCTACAATGTTGACAAAGAATGGAAATCTACAGCGCCTAGTTTACACAGTTTTGTGTTTTAAATTAACTGATCTACTGAAGTTGTTGTTTTATGTGTCTGTAATGGTTGGATAAAATGTGTGACAGCTGCACCCATTTGAAAATTGTTTTCAAAAGAAATAAAACTCATTAAATTAATATTTACAGTTGCATTTTTTTGTGTTTTTCTAACTGTATTACAGAAAAGCAATAATAATTTTACATTCTTTTGTGATTATTTATTATTATTGGTAAATATAAAGGTAGCAAGGCAATAAGACAACAAATAACCCAATGTTTAGGCTATGTTTAACCCAGCAACACAGTTAACCTGATCCACTGGTTGGGTGAAATAAACAACCCAGCACTTGGGTCAAAACAACCCAACGCGTGTTCTGTCCCATAGTTACCCAGCACGTGTTGGCTGGGTTAAGGTTGGGTTATTTTTTAACCCAGCACTTTTTAGAGTGTAGTTGTTGATTTTTTTATTATTATTATTATTATTATTATTATCATATTGTTTCGGTCTTGAGAATAGAAAACAAACAAAACAAAAGCATTTAAACCAGGCCGAAGGTTTCTGGGCTTGATACGCAAGTTGCGTACCGCAACGCAAAGTACGGAATCTGTTTTGCGCAAGATCAGTGGTCGCGCGGAAAAACCGTTACAAGCATTCAAGCGCAAGCAGCAGTAGCGCGTATATGTGAGGTAAGAAACATTATAACCTATCAAATAAACTATGACACTTTGAAAAGCTATGAAAATAACGCCTACCTAATGTCATAATTGTGTGTTACATAATGAATAAATGACGATGGGCCATCGTAATTCATGTAAAACTGCTGAACCTGGACGACAGCAGGATGCTATTATCATCATCAGTTACTAAAAGAGACACTGTTTTCCCTTTCAATGTGGTAACATACTATGTTGAATTGAAATAATTATGTATGTACTTTATAACTGTCTTTATAACTTAAGTATAATTTTATGACTCCTGTTGTTTCAGCAGAGGCTGAAATTGATGGGGACACTTTAACCTTTTAACTGTCACCCCCATTTTTTAAAATAGGCATGAAAGTGCACTATCCGAACTTAAATTGTTGTAATTCATGAAAACTTTGGAATACAGATCTAAGGTTGGTCTCTTTTTAAAGCAGACAGTCGGCAGATTATTTTTTTCCAAAAAAATAAATTAGTTATAGACGTTATAGAAGTTTAAATTTACTAAAAAGAAAATGCACTGTACAATTTTTATTTTATTTTATATAAAATACATATTTTACATAACAGGTTTTACCCTAAATTTGATATCAAATTGAAGCCTTATGTCTACATAAGTTATGTTCCAAAATTGAAGTTGATATGAAAAAAATTGAGGTTCCTGTGAAAGTTTGTTTAGGGCGTTATACCCCACTCTAAAGATATTTTTAAATGCATTTTTCTGTCACAAATGTCTAAATTTCTCTGTCGTTTTACTAATATCACAAAATAACCACCAAATATGAAATCCTGAGACTCAGAACTTTCCAATGATATTTTGTATCGTTTTTTTTACCATAATGCATTTTGTAATATGACACTTGACACCAATAATGAACCAAACTGAGACTATGAAAGCTTAAATATTCCCAAAAATGAGGGATGAAGTTAAATTCATAACAAGAAAACCTAAAGACTGAGATGCCAGCAAGACTACAGACATCATGAGTAAGTTACTACTCTTCATGTTTAAAAAAAAAAATCTGGACACATTTACTAGTAATTATGATTAACTAGTATAATTATTTAATTGCGTTTACTGAAGAGACTTTAAAATTTCCTCACATTTATGCATTTGGTTGACATTGTTATTATAAGGCAACTTTCACTGCATTCCCATTTTTAATGGGATGCTCAATTAGGTGTGATGGTCAGGTCAGGTGTCCACATGTTTAGACAAACTATATTGTTGTCTTTGCAAATCATTAAGCTGTTTTCACCATATAACATGGACCTTTCTAGAAACTTTTTCTGTAGGACTTTCTTTTGATATTTCACCTGGATCAGTCTAAACACAACATATTGCTTAAACAGGGTGGCCAGCAATTTATCCGCTACACTGTAAAAAATAAAAAAAAATTTGTTGAGTCAGCTTAAAATAATTTGTTACCCTGCTGCTTTAAAATTTTAAGTTCGGTCAACTAAAATAAATTTAGTCAACTTGAAATGTTAAGTTGTACTAAGTAACAACTTAGATATTTGTGTTTGCTAAACTTAACAGATGGGTAAGTAACCCAGCTGCCTTAAAATTTTAAGTTGATTCAACTCAAATATCTAAGTTGTCACTTAGTATAATTTAACATTTCAAGTTGAATAAACTTTTTTTGAGTTGACTGAACTTAAAATTTTAAGGCAGCCAGGTTACAAATTATTTTAAGTTGACTCAACAAATTGTTTTTTACAGTGTACCAAAATTTCAGTAACAATAAAAAAGACTTGAGAGCAGAGATTTTTTCTTTGACAGGACAAAGCAAGATTTTAAAAATTATTCAAGGTCTGTTTGATTAGATGTGCAAATGGCAATTTCCCCAATGCAGGAAATTAATAATTTTTTTAGAGAATGATGAGTGTAAAAATGTTTTTCTCTATTTTCAGGTGAACCCAACAAGGTGTCTTCAGCACAAATACCACTTCTTGAGAGAATAGACAGGCAGAGGATGCCCTTAAAGACAAGTAAAAAAAAAAAAAAAAAAAGGTAATTTCACCAGGAATCCATCAGACATTTGACACTAAAAATGTAGAGGCAGGTTTGCCAAATAAAGTATATATATATATATATATATATTTTTTTTTTAATTATATTTTTATTTTATTTTATCTCCAGGAACCTCAAAAGGTTCATTTTTGAACCTTTTCTTCTAAGAGTGTAGCAAATAAAATTCAAATATTCTGTTTTTTACTCTAATTAGAGGAATGTATTTATGATCTAAAACAATGTTACATGTGGGTTAAAAAAAGAGCACAGCATTCTCTATTTTTTATTTTATTTTATTTATTTTTATTTTTTTTTCAAAAGTATTTTTGTTATATTTTCCTGTAAAAATATCTAAACTGCATCTTTAGTTGAGAAACAAAAAAATAGTATCAGTATTACACCGATATTATTGGTCAAACTATTCCTTTAAAAACACAAAAGCATTAAAAAAATATTTTTAAAAAAATTCAAACAATATTTTTGTTTCATCCTTCAACAAGTGTTTGTGTTGCCTTGAAATATTATGTTTACTCAACTTAAAATGTGAAGTTTATAACACTATATTTAGCAAATTGCAGCAATCAATTTTACAGTAATTATTCAATGCATATTCTCTGAATAAAAGTGACCCTGGACCACAAAACCAGACGTAAGGGTCAATTTTTTGGAAATTAAGATTTATACATCATCTGAAAACTGATTAAATAAGAATAAATAAGCCTTCCATTGATGTTTGTTAGGATAGGACAATAACTGGCCGAGATACAACTATTTAACAATCAAGAATCTGAGGCTGCAAAAATAAATAAATAAATAAATAAATAAATAAATATTGAGAAAACTCAAATTAAATTCTTAGCAATGCATATTACTAATCAAAAATTAAGTTTTGATATATTTACGGTAGGAAATTTTCTAAATATCGTCATTGAATGTGATCTTTACTTAATATCCTAATGATTTTTGGCATAAAAGAAAAATCTATAATTTTGACCCACACCCATATTTTTGCCTATTGCTACAAATATACCTGTCCTATTCAAGACTGTTTTGTGGTCCAGCATCACAAATATCTTAACATCCTATGCAGTTCTGCTTCTCAAGTACATGTATTGTTTAAAGGATGTTCAGATGTGACAATCACAAAAATAACAGTCTGTTTTAGAAGTGATGCAGAGTATACTTACAATGAACACTGATGCTACGCTTCCAACCACTGGTTTGTCAGATAAACAGCCTGCGGTGATCTTGTAAACAGTTTAAACACCTGGGCAGATCCTCCCTCTTCTACTGAAGAGTTCCTGGTAAATCACCATCACAAATCTTATTCATTTGCATTCCTGTATGTCACATCAGAATACCAGCAGTGAACCATCAGTCAGACAGTACAATCTGTAAACACATGGGTAAATGGGCGGGACTTACAGATACGGCCTCGCAGGTGTGACTGCATTGTTATGATATTTGACTATGGGAAAGGGTGTCACTGCCCTGGTGAATTCCTTTGCTGTCAATCTTGTATCAAGAAAAATTGATGTATAATTTTTGTTGTTTTTTTAAAGGCGCATCCCTGTTTTTATTTTATTTTAATATGAAATGACGCTGGCAACACCGATCTTGGAATCGATTTACACGGAATGGTTCAAGAAATTCAATATTTTGTGATTTTGTGATTTTTACACAGCTGACAAAGATATGTTCCAACAAAACATTCCCATTAAGTTACGAAAACATTATTTCTGAACATTAAATCATTTATCTTGGTTATGTAAATGTTATGGGAACATTAAAGGGATGGTTCCCTCAAAAATAAAAATGTTGTCATTAATTACTCAACCTCATGTCTTTCCAAATCCGTAAGACCTTCATTCATCATCAGAACATAAATTAAGTTATTTTTGTTTAAATTCAAGCATTTTTGTTCCTGCATAGACAGCAATGCAGATGAAACGGTTAAGGCCCAGAAAAATAGTCCATGTGACATCAGTGGTTTCATAAAACTATAAGCCCCAAGAAGCCATGGTTTACAGTGAATTTATAAGGGGCGTTGTTAGGCACGACGCGAAGCTGTTTCACGGGGCTTATTGCTTTTATAAAACAGTTATTTCATATACATAGTAAGGTTTCACAAAATAAAAGTGCAAATTAACTGTAATGATATTAATACAAACATTATTCTTTCACCAAACAGTGTAGTTCCTCAGAAACGTTGTGGTTGCAACAAAGTAGTTGCCGACCAACACAGACGTAAACAAAGGTGTATGTTTGTAGAGTAATTAACACCAGCTTTGAACGCAGCTCGACTAATCAGTATCAAGGACCGGAACTATCCGTTTTATAACTGTAATTTTATAAAGCTATGAAAATACTTGTATGTGCAAAGAAAACTAACATAACGACAATTTCTTCTCTTCCGTGTCAGTCTTTGACACGCGTTCACAAACATTCACAAACAGAACATTCCATTGTATGGTAAACCGTTATGGGAATGTTACTTTTGAGTGTTCTTTAAACATTCTAAAACTAGTTGTTACATTTAAAAATGTCAGATGAACATCCAAACAAAACGTTTCAAAAATAACGTTGTGTAAACGAACATTCTGTTGTCATTACTGGAATAACGTTAGCCAAAGTTCTGAGAACATTCCCTGTTAGCTGGGTAGCTTTTATGTCTATTAGCTTTGAGATCGTCTTTATGCTAAATGCTCCTAAACGTGACAGAATTCACTCAATATGCTGAAATACTGATACAGATTTAGTCCAATTAAAGAGCTCTTTACGTGAATCCCTCTTTCCGCTAGCAAACATCATAAACTGAATTAGCAGTAGCATACTGCTTCTACTACTAATATCACGGGATTAATAATAGTATGCGATTTTATATGCAGAAATAGTAAGAATAGAATGTTTTTCCAAACTCATGGTTCATTGCTGTAATATAATAAGGCCTGTTCCTCACAAACTTCCCGTTGCAGTAGCAAACATGTCAGCGCTTAAATGGTAACTGTGCTCACTGAGCCATTTCTAGAGTTGTGTTTGATGCATCTTGCTAACTGTAAACACTGGGCGATAAAGATGTTTGTATATAAGCGATATGAAATGAGGGATCTGTTACTGTAGACAAGCGTTTGCTAACCTCTGGTGGTTGATGGTGAAACTGCATGACATCCGTGAGATCGTGAGAGAAATGCTAATGCTAACTTCACTGGTCAATTCAAGTTCACAGCATTAGCTGTAAACATAAACACACAAACACATATTTCTCGCTTCACACTTCCCTTTTCATTTTAACATAGGGTGTTTTTCTGTTTCAAAGTAAGCCAGCTTCTTTTTTGACACTTGCTTCTTTAATTATTTTGCTATTTAATGCATTGACATATTTAAACCGATTTAAGTGTCCGATTACATTTTGGAGCAACTCTGTATGATCCGTTCTTAAATACAAAAGGAGTCATTAAATTATTTGTCATTAAAATCGTCACTATTCGTCTGAATTATTTACTGAAAGGTTATAACATGACTTGAAATTTTAGAGGTTCTTTAGTAAATAGTTTAGATCCGAGGATCAGCCGAGAAAACATATTAGGAACCCTGTGGTTAAGAAATCATTAAAGAGTTTAAAAGAGGCTCTGTTTAATATCTTAGACCTTAGGGGAAAGTGCTCTAGTTTGACCACTAGAGGGAGGAATACTCACACTTAAATTATAGACAGAAAGCTAGACAGGCTATACATTATAAACAAGACATAATTTTATAATATTTTTAATATTTAATTTTAATGTGTTCAATGCATGTTTAACTGACAAGAAACTTAAAATAATTTTATTTTTATTTTATTGAACTTATTTTTCGTTATTTAACTTGATGTATTAATGTAACAAACTAAAATAAAAATGAATCTCAATGCTACTAAAATAACACTATTTTAATCTAATTCATTGTTTCCCCTTACCTCAAACACTGGAGATCTAGCATGTAAAATGTAACTAATTATGCAACCTTAAACAAACAAAACCAGCTAGTCACATTAAAACTTAAAGGAATTATTTAAAAATTGAAACCTTGCGTTGAAAAATTAAAATCTGCCAGTTTACTTGATGCATTAATTGGCGCATAAACCTGCAGGGCACTTACATTCAAATAGAATCAATGTTGTACGTGATAAGAGAAACATACAAAATATGCATATTTAAGATGTAATCTAAATATGTATATTTCTCAATTGACAGCATTTGTGGCATAATGTTGATTACAGCAACATTTAATTACCGGTTCTTCTTTTTTCTTATTGTTAAGTCCCTCTTTTTCTTGAAAACAGCTTGATTATGTTGGACCATTTAACAGAACAGTGGAAGTTAATGTAGCCAAAAGTTTAGCCACAAGATGTATGTGTGCGTTTACATAAATAAATAAATAAATAAAATTGATTCATTTTTTTAAAAGCCTACAAACCCTTTTTTGGTTTTTGTGTTCACAAATGCTGTTGAATGAGCTTGTACTGAACCTAGAAAAGGATTTGGTTGTTTGATTGTAGCTTTATAGTTTACTTATTGATTACTAGTTTGAATCAGTACTTTATAACGAAAACAATACTTTAAATAAGTTAAAAGTATACCCACTTCTCCAGGCACCAGTGAGTAAGACGATGACTATTTCTGTATTCAGGTCTTTGTGGTTTTCCTTCTTTGAAACATTACATATGTAGATTTGTGGTTTGTATGTGGTCAGTTGCATTGAAGGATGAAAACCACGGGATATATTAGTTGCAGGTTTTCACACATGCATGACCAGAGACGGTGGATCTTGCCGATTCATGTCATTTCCTAACAAATTCAACCTCACATTTCTCGTCTACTCTACTTTACTTCTTAATTACTTCCGTAAGTGACCTTACATGATGTTTTCATGCCAACAGAGATTAGTATCAAATGCCACACAGTTCTCTTGCTCTGTATTTGTAGAGGTTTGTTGATTTTACATTTTTAGACAGGTTTCCCCTCTGCGGAGTGTTTATTAGGTTCACTTGTGTGACAGTCTGCCGGTCAACTTGACTTGAATTAGAATTTGGCTGAGAATAAGTCAGTTGTGCTTTGGATGTATCATGGCCAGTTTGGTTGAATATGTGTGTGTTTGTGCGCGTTTACAGGCAACTGTGAATTCCCAGAAGTAAGAATGATGTACTTCTTACTTTCAAATCAGAATTGAATATGCAAACTTGCATGTAGAAAGTAATGTGCTAATTGGCTATAACCATAATGCATATTCCTCATTGTTAACAATGTTTTAGAAAGGCTGTATAGATTCTAAATAGGCTGTTGACTGCCTAGAGTCACTAGACATCCCAGATTGTGTGGGAAAGTACAAACTTTAAGGCATCTTCTTGATTAAGTGGGGATGTGATGTTGTTTTGAGAGAACATGAGAGGAATGAAAAAGAGTCATCTTAATTTTCTGAGTATTGTTGGAGATGGAGACTTTTAAGCTGTGGGAGAAGCTCCAAAAAATCCTTGCACTTTATTCAAGTCTGCTGAAGTTATTCAATATTTAAGTGAGAAACAGGACAAAACTTGTGCTTTTTTGTATATGTCTTTATTTTTTTGTCATCTAAGAACAGTAGAGGGAAACAAAAGGTGAATGGGACTGGGAACCTCCACCAATCCTTTCCAGTCAAAGTTGACTCAATGATCAATGACCTGCTGTAAACTTTAACTGGAGATTTTAGTGTTGGAATTATAGGTGGCATTTGATATGAAGTGCAGCGTTGTGTTTCATTTTACTGAATTACATAGTAAACCCGTTAAGCCTGTTCTGGTAGAGTTATCATACGCTTTCTGTGGTAGAAAAATTTTAACCCTAAAATTAACCCCAATATTTTACAGTAAACATTGGTCACACCACACAACTATTTGAAATGAACTAGTGAACATTAAAGTTACAGCATCTAGTATATACACATATATATTGTGGTTGGTGGTTGGAAGGTTTTATTTTGTGTGTTCTGTGTGTTCTTTCTTGCTCACCAAGTTTGCATTTGATGAAAAATACGGGAAAAAAATTAAAATATTATTAAAATATAAAACAACTATTTTCTGTGTGAATGTATAGTCAAATGTAATTTATTGCTGTGATGCAGAGCTGAATTTTTAGCATCATTACTCCAGTCTTCTCTCACATGATCCTTTGTCATTCTAATATGCTGATTTGCTGCTCAAGAAACATTTCTGATTATTTTCAGTGTTAAAAACAGTTGCGCTTCCCAGTAATTTTGATCTTTGATGCTTTGATATGATCCTTTTGATGCTTTTATCTCTTTATGCTGAATTTAAAACAAGGAAGAAATGGCCCATACAGTTGCGATGTCAATTGAGTTTCCGAATAGATATTTTTTTTTTTAAATAGGCTACCCATTGTTTTCATTTGCATGACTTTTTTATGAGTCAACTTTCTAGAAATGTGCGAACTGGTTTCAGTCCATTGCGTGCCAGCTGAGAACATCCTTATGCTTTACCCGTGACATAACATGCACATGTGATAGCAGGAAATAAAACAATAAAAGCCAGAGAACTGCAAAAATAAATACCACCGTGTTGTGTGACGGTTATCTAATATCTGTTGCGATCTTGTTACCATATAGCAGTAAATATTTTTTATAGTTTGGGGCACCAAAACTTTCAGTATTGATAAAATACAGTTATTGATTATTCTGACTGTTTATTTGCAGCAAATGAGATTTAATATTTCAGTTGTTTCTCCTGTAATAACATTGCAGAGCAAATTTGAAGAAAATGATCCTTTAGAGTGTCTCCTCTAGAGTTTCAGATCTTAAAAATGTCGTTTTTTCCTAAATTTGGCCAAGATACCAAACTCTGCAATCATGAGTACGAATATAAACTTAAATTTTCATCCACATTAATTTTATAGCTCTTACCTGACAACTATTAATGAATTATGCCATTGTTATTTACATTTCTGAATCTATTTTAGTAGAAACATCCTAAATCAAGGTGATGTTTAAATAAACCTTAAAGGAACACTCCACTTTTTTTTTTTAAATAAGCTCATTTTCCAACTCCTCTAGAGTTAAACAGTTGAGTTTTACCGTTTTTGAATCCATTCAGCCGATCTCCGGGTCTGGCGGTAGCACTTTTAGCATAGCTTAGCATAGATCATTGAATCTGTTTAGACCGATAGCATCTCGCTCAAAAATGACTATATATAATGACAATATTTTTCATATTTAAACTTGACTCTTCTGTAGTTACATCGTGTACTACGACTGACGGAAAAAAAGAAAAGTTGCGACTGGCACTAAGTTTGTGTAGATGCAGAGTTGCAAGCTGCGTAATATCATTGCGCCTGCTGCACCCATGGTACGGCAGCAAAGTTCCTTGATTATTATGCCGAAATGAGAGTTTATTCTGCATCTTGTCTTTTTTTTTTCCATTAGCCTTTGTACATTATGTAACTATAGAAGGGTCAAGTTTTAAATGGGAAAAATATCGAAACTCGGCTGAATGGATTCGAAAATGGTAAAACTCAGCTGTTTAACTCTAGGGGAGTTGGAAAATGAGCTTATTTTTTTAAAAAAGTGGAGTGTTCCTTTAATCCCAGAACTGCATATGTTTTCTGAGCACTGAAAGTTTCCCATAGGCGTGGTCTAAGAAAGATCTTTGACGTCTCTATTCTTAACTTATTCAAAGGTAGATTGAGTAACAGTTGTTTTTGTTGCGTTATTGACTCACTCTAAGCAGCGTCAGAAGTCAGTGTTTTTTTAACTGTCTTGATGCTGCAAAATACTGGATATATTTGCCTGTTTCATTTCGCAAATCCTGTCTACACTGGGATGCACATAAACTAAAGTCATGATTTAAAACTAGTCAACACAAATTGCACTTTGTGTGTGTTTTCAATATTGTATATATTGAGTCACTGGAGATTGCATTCAGGTGATTTAATTACAATTAAATTAAATTAAATTAATTGCAATTAAAGAGGTGTGTTTCCGCTTTTAAAAAATGTAGTATATGATATACAAAAATGTAGTATGATTTATTATAATAAGTTGTACAAGAAGTTACATTTATTAGTATCACAAAAGATGATATTTTGAAAAATATCTCTGTGTTTATAATGAAAGTTATACCAGTTAATACAAGTGTTATTTTAGTATTTTAATACAGTATTTATTACTATATTTATTTTTTATTTCCATATTTTCGGTTGTAATTTTATTTTAAGTTTTCGAAATTTTGTTATGTGCTTATCAATTTTATTATTTATTTATTTGTTAATATTTTTAATATTCTTTCCAAATGAATACTTTATTCATATCTTAAATGTTTACATATATATATATATATATATATATATATATATTTTTTTTTTTTTTTTTTTTTTAAGTATTTTAATTTATTTTTATATACATATATATCTCTTTTTTTTTTTCCAATATTTATTTTTAGCCTTATTTTTATTTCAGTTTTACTAATTTTAGTTGTTTTTGTGTCGTCTTAGGTGATTCATAATATTTATGAATTTTTTTATCTAGTTTGTCATTTAACATTTATATTTTATTCTGTTTTAGCTTTAGTTTTGTCAGTAGGGTCCAGTGTTGCTTTGGACCCCAATGTTCTTCAAAATATTATACAATTGTGCATGTCTGGAAACACAATAGACTTTCACTGAAGCGCACCGCTCATACTAACTAGGAAACATGTAAAGTCTCCTTCCTACTGTCCTTCATGGTTTTAGATTTATTCACCTTGGAGGCTAAACTAACATTGGTTTACAATAAACATGCAGAAGCTGCAGCTTCCTTCTTATCCAGGTTTGATAGTTCGTGTAGGTGTTTCCTCATGTATGAACAACAGATGAAATCTAATATCTAAACTAACGTGCAAAACTTTTGATTTCGGAAGCTGCCATATAAGGTGTGAGAATGCGTCAAAAGACCTCTTACGACAATTAACACACCTTACATGCTTCTTAGTAAGGTCTGACAAAGATTCACATTTCCTCTTCCTTTACTGTGAAACGTTGCGTCTAAACAAACATTAGCAGGAAGCTGGTGCTGTTTTTTTTTAGACCTGCCTTTCAGATGAATCTGATAAACCAGTTCCTGTATTTAGACCTATGCAGGTATTTTAATCTAAAACAAAGACTATCAGCTAAGCAACTGAAGGCACTGACATTCTAACTCAGTCGAGTAAATTGCACAATGGAGCTATTATTCAAACTTTAGTTTCAGTGTTTTATTAGTTACCAATGTTTTATCTGTTTTGAATGTACAGAACAAAGCCGAAGTAAATAATGCAAATTTAATTTTAGGCACTTTAATTGCTGTCAATTTGAATTACATAACACCATAAGCTGCCACAAACACAGAGACCATCAATGTGCAAGAGCAATGCAACTTGTCTGCATATTTGCTCGTTTACATCAGGTCTATTCTTGTCTACAGTGGTGCTCTAGGCTATTTGTGCTCTGATGCTGCAGAGGAAATGACTAATTTATGTTTATGCATTTGGCAGACAGTTTTATTTTCCAAGCGACTTACATTGCATTTGAGTACATTTAATTAATTCATACATTCTTTCGAATCGAACCTATGACCCCAGCATTGTTAGCAACATTCTGTTGAACAACAATATAAAACATTTTCAATATTATACAGTGTATAAAGCCATTGATGCTGTGCACTGAGGTGATATTATTACAGTTACACAGGTTTTAGGCTAGGCCTTGTGCGTCAAGTGCAGCAGTGCTATTTTTTCTATTTTTTATATGTCATTATA